>CANYCX011336304.1:0-26050 GCA_948193385.1 Breynia disticha f. nivosa | reverse complement strand
AAAATATCTTGATTAGCCAAAATATCGTATTTTGGAGTATACACTTTAAAAGGTGAAGTGTATCATGTTTAAATATGGTGTTTTGTGTTTCATCTTTCGAAGATGATTAATTTAAAACTTAATCCTACTTGTTGAAGAATTAAGTAGTCTTCATTAATGTTTGAAGTATCTAAGTAAGAAAAGTCAAAAACGTTAAGAGTGACGCGAAATGTGGGAGTTAAGAAGTTCTTAACTTATTCAAGTGAGTCTTGAAAAGTTAATGTCTTCTTTAGCATGACACTTATGTATTAAATTATTAAAGTGCATCTTTAATAGATCTTTCAGAGATAACATTTTTGTTTATATTATGTATGAGTATGGACTACAATTCTCTAATTAGTTAGAGACAAATTTTATCATTGTTGTTATAAGCATTATCTTAGTGATAATGTAATCTCATTGTGTGTGCCTCTAGCTGAAGTTGACATAAATTATTTTGAATGATTAGCTAATTTTTAGGGTGTTAGCAGATTCTTTGAGTTGAGTTGCCTAGTTGTGGTTATGTCTGTTGCGATGTACTAATAGTGTGAATATTAATGAATCTGAATTCTTGTTGTAATCCAATTTAATTGTCATTTATTGATGATGAGTTTGAGGGGTAGGCATAGACCTAATGTGTTCATCATTTTAAGATATGACTATTATCATAATAGTTATATTTGCTTAAGACGTATCACGTCAACAAGAGCATTTAGTTGCTTCTTGAGTCTTGTTTGTCAAGATGTGATTCAATCAAAGATGCTAAGATCGACTAACGTCGTGAGTGGATTTGATTGAAGTCTAAGCTCAAATGGTGATATAGATTTAAATATGAGGTGTTTATTTCCAATTGCATAACACGGGTTATGTGAACATAAGAAAGAATCATTCTTCTTAATCGTGTTAAGATGTATGTTGGCTCATGTCACATGATATTTAACATATCATCAATATTGTTGCTTACAGTTCTTGTGAAAGTTTGTGGTTTAGTCATGAGAATGACATAATTACATTATTCATAAGATGTTTCTAATGAATATATGTATTTTAATCATAGATGACTAAAATTATACGTGAAGTGCTTTAAGTAAGATACTGAATTGTGTCATGTGGACATATGTTCTCATTGGAGGATATGAGTAGACTTGTATCGATAAGTGTAAGTAACGAGCATAGGTAATCATTTCTTCGTAAATAGATTTCTAAATTGGAATAAATTGACTACTATATAAATTTTATGCTAATAATGTTATATTATGCGACAATAATATTTACTAAGGTTAAACTTTGAAGTTTTTATTATTTTTTATAATATTATATTTAAAATTATAATTTTAGTATATTAGCAAGATGAAATATTATAAGTGAAAAAATATAATATTATTAAAATGAAAAATTAAGAAGAATTTAGAGTTTTGAATTGAAATTTATAATATTTTTTAACTCATCATTTCAACCAATTCAAACTGTTAATACTTAAAGGGATCTGGTTTGAATTGTTATATAACAATTAATTAATTGATTTAATTTATTATTTTTAATTCATTATAATTGATTTGATCTAAAAATTATCTTTTAATCCGATCAAATTGACTCATGCTCACCCTAGTATAGGGGTGATCGCGGTATTATTTGGATCGGGGATTTCAAAATCTCCATCCTGTTCCAAATATTCAGGGTTTTCAAAATTCAAGATCCGCCCCCGTCCCGTAACTATAAATCTCCAGATTCGTCCCGTCCCAAAATTTCGATACTAACGGTTCGGGGTTTCGGAAATTCGGGGCATAACACACATCATTCATATGCACTAAATTTTTTAGTGTTTCCAAATAATTGAGTTAAATTATATTACTCAAATTTAATAAGTAAAACAAAATAATTAATTAAATAATAATATGTTATAGTATTGAAATATGATCAAGAACTCAAATTATAATTACATGTGTATAAAATAAATCTATAAATATCTCCTTTAAAAAAATTATACTTCAAATATTAATTACAATCAACTAATTACTTTTCATTAAAGAAAAATTCATATATTCATATTACTATTTGTTATAAGTAATTATTCTAAATAATAAAAATAATAAAAATACATATATTTTGAATTTAGTTCAAAGTTTATTGAATAATTTTTCTTTTATAAATAAAATTAATTGCATTCGCATAATGTTATAAATTTAAAATTTAATTAAAAATATTGTATAACTATTTCATGTATTTTAAAAAATATTACATGTGTAAATTATTTTTCGGTTCTTCGGTTCAAAACGGTTCGGTACGATTTTCGGTACGGATATTCTCTAATATTCAAAACCGTCCCGTATATAATTTTCGAAATGGTTCGGTACGGAAAAAGTCAAAATCAACGGTTCATTTTTTGGTTCAGAACTATTCGAGTCGATTTTTCGATTTAGTTCGAGAATCTCCAAGATCCGTGCTCGGATATATTAGCAGATGGCAGATGGAGCCTCGTGCTTCAGTTCACAACAGCTAGACTCAGTTACTCGGGTCGTGTGTTATTCACTCATCTTATAAAGTGGGACCCAACAGGGCGCCTTTGAATCTATGGTGATCTTAAAGGAGAGGACACAGTCAACTTTTACCATGCAAAAATGAATAGTTCATAAAAATAATAAAAAAGTGCTACAGATTTTATAACGTTGCCCCATTTCTTTTTAAATTCCATCCATCCCTTTTAGCTCTCCTCCTTAAAACTAGCCGTTAACTCTCTCTACTCCTCATCCTCTCTTCAATGGCAGCTTCCGTCGACTCACCATTATCTCCTTCACATCTCAACAAGGTACTTGCTTTCCTCTTCTTGGTATTGTCCTTTTATTCTTGATTGTTTGAGACAGCTGTGTTGCTTAATGTTTTGAATTGTGGCGGTGTTTCCAGGAGAGCGCAGGGTTAAATTTGACGGTGTCATCCCCTCTCTTCAGTCCAGACTCTGAAAAGCGTTACTGGAGCAGTCTTCGTAACAGGGTTGATACTATTCTTGAGAAAAGGCAGGCCGAAGACAGCTCTAGTGGCCAAGATAAACTCAATCTTGACCCTTTGTTAAGCCAAGTGAGTGGTTGTGTATTATTGTATATTTGAGAATTGGTATGTGGATTGTCTATGTTTCTAAGAATTATTTTTTCTTCGTGGTCTTTTGTAGGGTAATGTGAGAGAGTCGGATGGAGCTAAGAGAATGAAAGAGGACTCACAGCTTTTGCTAAGAGGGTTTGATTCCATTGCACAGACCTTGTCTCATCTTTCCAACAATCTCGACAATGCACTTCAGGTGAGCTTGAGCTTAGTTTTTAAGTCGAAGATTTACTTTCTGCTCTGTTTTCGATTCATTAATGGATGTTGTTTCTCTTTCAGGGAGTTAGACATCTGGCTGCACCGCCCACTTTGAGTGAAATTTTTCATAGCAATCTCATTTCAGAGACCAAACATTTTCATAGCAATCTCATTTCAGAGACCAAACAAGATGAACTAAAAAAGACGCAGACAAATGAACAAGAAGATGGAGAGAAAAACAAGGGATTGAAAAGGAAGTTTGATCCTGCAGATAGTTCAGATTATCAAGAGAATGATTCACACAAGGGAAATGAGCAGATCCCGAAAGATAAGAAACTGAAGCGAGCTAAGAATGTATGCATGAATTGTAAGCATATCTTGTGGGAAACTAATCTTCTAATGATGTTTACTAATTGGTGAATGTCATACAGATTGCAATTTCCATGGCAACAAAAGCAGCTTCCCTTGCGAGGGAGCTTAAGTCCATAAAGTCAGATTTGTGTTTTATGCAAGAGAGATGCACTCTACTTGAAGAAGAAAACAGGAGATTGCGAGATGGATTTGACAAAGGCATTAGACCAGAGGAAGATGATCTGGTAAGCTATAGCTTTATTCTGCTTCTCCTTTATCAGTTGATTTGGAAACTGAGGGAGAAAAATAATCAAAATTTTAATGCTTACACAACAGATGAGGCTTCAAATGGAGGCATTACTAGCTGAAAAATCAAGACTGGCTAGTGAAAATGCAAACCTGGTGAGGGAAAACCAATGTCTTCACCAGCTTGTAGAGTATCACCAAATGACCTCACAAGACCTCTCTGCATCGTATGAGGAAGTCTTGCGGGGGATGTGCTTGGACTTTTCTTCTCCAATATCAGAAGAGGTAGAGAATGAAGATGAAGATGATAACCAAATCGAACAGACACCTAGAACAAGCATTTTTGGCATATCCACTTCACTTGATGAGAGCTTCCATGAAGAGCAGAAGAACGATGGTAATGAGTGATGGTAGTAGCCGGTGCTGCTTAAACCTTTCGTCTATGATAGTGTGCACCAACTTCAGTTTCAGTTTAACTGGAGATTCTGCTACTTTCCCTGATGGATTTTTATCAGTCGGAACAAAGCTGCAACAGTTACTGGAATTAATGAGATGTAACATATGGCTATTACATTTAGATTTGAACTTTTGATGTATAGATTCAATTATTCTGTAACATCTTTTTTTTAATTTCAGAGTAAAATGATCCCAAATGTCTCAAAGATCCTCTAATCCAACCTCCAACAGTCAACTTGTCAAATGTTATTTTGGCTGCTGAGCTTGTAACAAACAGATATTCAACAAACCTGCTTACTCTCGTAATTTCAATCCGTAAATTTCCTTCGATTTGCAGTTCACAGAACTTGTTACAAGCTCCTTGCAAGCTAAAACCATGACTGCAACGGCGAGAAGCTGTATTTGACAGGATCATAATACAGAATAGAGATAAGTTACAGGCTTACAGCATATCTGTTATATCTTAAGTAGCTTCTACCATAAGCAAAATACCGAGTTAGGACATTTTTCCGAAACAAAATTCTAAGCTACACCCGTTAATTCTCTATGTCGATAGAAGATTCGTTTCTTTTAGCAAGCACATGGCAAGAACACCGTCTGGTAGTGCTTCAGAGTTCAGATAAAATATTAGCAGCAGCTCCAGAACCTTTTCTTATAGAGCACAGAACACCTTTGAGCTTCTCCAGTACATGCGAAGACACATGAGCACCTTTCTCAAACTAACAAAACGAAAATAAAAAAGAACAAGTCAAATTTGTAAGATAGCAGAGCATCAACTAAGAAAAGAGACTGGAATTGAAAATGAAGAAAGGGTAGAGAAGAGAAGCATACTACTTCAATTTTGCCAAGAGCATGCTCTAACTTCTTATCAAGTTGATGATTTTCTTCCAGCAAAGCGTCAGTCTGAAAAGAATCAACGGAGAATTTCAAACATATCAAAGAAAAATTCCCGATTACGACTAATTAAAGAACAAAGACAGGAAATAAATGTCACAAGTTAGGTATAACCTTCTTACGAAGAAGATTATTTTCTTCGACTAAGTCTTCCATCTATGCGAAATACAACATAGAAATTCAGCAACATCACCAAAAATTTCCAATCATAAGTAAAGATGGTAAACTAAAGCAGCACAAGATAGACATTAACCTTCACTTGGGAGTTGATGTACAGGCTTTTATATGTCACCTCCTCCGTGCTAGAGCTTCCACTATGGCCTCCATTTGTTGTCTGCTTCATTGCAGAACAACTTCTTGCTTAGAATATCATAACGTACTAACAAGACACAAATGAGTAAAATTAAAATAATGGTAGCGTATTTTCTTAACCTTGGATTTTAAAGCATTAAGTATGTCATGCTGTTTCTTAAAAACCCCAAGTAGATATTGAACTTGTTCTTCCAAGTTCTTGTCCTCCAAACTAGCATCTACATCATTTGCACGCTCATCTTTATCATTGCTCATGATAACAGTCACCTCTTGAGTAAGGCTATCAACGTCCATATGTAGATGCGAAGCTGCATTCTGGAGACGCCGTGATCTCCTAACAGGGGAGCCCATAGTCCTATTCCTAGGCAGCCTGTCCTCCAAACTAGTATCTACATCATTTGCACGTTCATCTTCATCACCGCTCATGATAACAGTCACCTCCCGAGTAAGGCGATCAGCGTCCGCATGCAGAGACGGAGCTGCATTCTGGAGACGCCGTGATCTCCTAAAAGGGGAGCCCATAACCCTATTCCTAGGCATCTTGGTGGAGGAAGGAAAAGATTCAAAAAAAAGTACTTCTACATTAGGATTCCATACCACTCTTTTGCAAGGAGCATTTTTGTTCTCATCATGCATGTCCACTTTATTTGTTGACAGATTGGCGCTTCCAGACACCAAGTCTGCTCCAATATTCGTATTTTTGGGCTGCAGCCGATGTAATGAACCGACAAGTTTTATCATGCAATGCAGGTAGAGATTTGACTTTGAGAAAATTTCATTCACATAATCTTACCAAAATGAAATTAAAAAGAATTTGATAATGTAAACAAAAAAGCTAAAATCTTTAAGCAGACATGCATGATCATCAGTACTTTCACCTACGTGTTACACCATCACTAAAATTTATCAATACAAACTCGAGACAAAAGATAGCAATTCTAAAGAAGTAAATTTAGGCTAAAACCCAGTACAGAACGCTATCTAACCCACAAAACAGGAACAAAAATCTCAGTAGAACAGAAGAAAAACAAAACTTATCCACCAAAACAAAAAGAAAGATAAAGAAAGTCAAAGCAGAAGTTCACTCACCACAGTGGCCTTCTCTTCAAAAGTAGAAACTTCTGGAGAAATCTTCTTTGGACTTCCACGTTCCATTGTGACAAAGAAAACAAGGTTGAAGAAGGAAATCTACAAGCAGAAGCTAGGCAATAGTAGTTAACTAGTTATGATTACTTGATGCCTATGACGTTTTAGTGCAATGGTAGAACTAGGCCTATAGGGGTAACATAGGAATTAAGAAATTGTTGGGAAGCGTCATTAAAAGGACTTTTTCTATTTTGTAGACAATTAAATTCTGCATAAAATAATTTTAATTTAATATAATTATGAATTCACATGAGATTTTTTTTTTAATTTAATTAGAGATTTCAAATTTGAATCAGTTATTTTGAAATTTTATTGAGACAACCTTTTCCTATGACCTTTTTAAAGATATAATACAATATTTATTGTTAATATAAATATTACGAAAAAATTAGGATTCAACAGTAATATTATCATCGAACTGTCGAACCATCTGAACCGTTGATCGCAGGGCAGCCACGTCCGAAAAACTGCGTCCTGTAACAAATAAAAATTCTACCTCCAACATGCTATTTGATGAAACCAAAATATATCAGGTCAATCCATCATTTCTCAGGGCTCCAACGTTAACACAAAAAAGATGACAAAAATGACAGGAAGCTGTTTCGAAGAATCAGCACACAAAACCTGAGGAGCCATGGCACATGGCTGTATCATAAATTGCAATCACTAAAAGCAAACCACAAGCACAACTCTAATCTCCACCTACTAGTTTTTTTGTTTCTTTAGCTGATTTCTTTCTCTTGGCACAAGGCATGCCTTCAAAATCAGGGTTTGCAGCGGCAAGAGCGCCTCGAATTGCTTCGGATAGAACATTCCAAGTGGGTTCAGTATCTTTTGATAAACCAGGGCAGAAAAATACAGCATTCCACTTTTCCAGTACATTAGATGGCACGAAGTTACCCTGCTCGTACTGAGAAAAAGACGACAAATGATCATGTCAAATTTGCAGCAATACTTCTAAGTTTTCAGAATATCGTTATGTAGAGCAGACGAGTATGTTCAGCCAGCATTGATTGAAACAAATATTACAAGAAAAGATGCACTTTTCACACTAAGATGTCAAGTTTTATTCTAGTTTTTGGCATTAGTGATATCTGCTTTGAAAGCAAAGTCGCCTAGTCATAATCAAGATAAGAGAGACAATATGAGGAAATAAAAGAGAAAAGAGGCTTACTACTTCAATTTTTCCAAGAGCATGCTCTAATTTCTTATTAAGCTGATTGTTTTCTTCCTCTAAATCTGCAATCTGCTAAGAATATCATAGTGAAAATCAATAGACATCATAGATATAAATCCCAATAATAACGTATTAATTGTTCAAACTAAAGGCGATCACGAGTAAGACATAACCTTCTTCATTAGTTGATGACTTTCTCCCATTAAAGCTTCAATCTATACAGAACATCGCAGAGAACACTAAGATTCATCCAAATAAATCCTAATAATAACTTGATAAAAAACAAGAAACTACATGCACCACAAATTGGACATAACCTTCTTCTGGGAGCCGATATACAAGCTTTTATATGTAACCTCCCCAGCACCAGAGGTCTCATCAGGGATTCCTTTAGCCATCTGCTTCATAGAAGAGCAAAGTGTTACTTGGAATATTATTTACCAATATGCAGTAAATGAGTGCATTCAAATCACGGCAAGGAATTTTTATACCTTGGATTTCATAGCATGAAGGGTCTCTTCATGTTCCTTACAAACCTGAAGTAGATATTCAACCTTTTCTTCCAAGTTTTTTCCTTCCAAAATAACCCCTGCATCATCTACCGGCTGCTCGTCGTCATCATCATCATCACTGGCAATTATCTCCTCAGTAATACGCTGAAGTTCCTGCATTGAAGCCTCCAAAGCCACGCACTGAAGACGCTGTGATTTCCTAACAGGAGTGCCCCTGGTCCCACATGTCTTTTTTGAAGATCTAGAAGAATACACTCGTAACGGATTCTGTGATTCCACTCCGTTGAGGGTAGCATTGTTGCTTTTATCGCCCAAATCTACCTTATCCGCTGAAAGATTGGTGTTTTGAGACCCCAATTCTGCTCCAGGATTCATATTTTCAGGCTGCAGTCAATATAGTCAATGTGAAGGCTAAACACATTTTAGGGAACTACTAAATACGCAAGCCCCAAACGATCATTGAAAAGTTAAGGTACTTAAGCTTCCACGAAATGCAGATAGATATTTGAACCGATTCTAGTCATAAAATCATAAAAAATAAACGAAATCCATAAAATAGGACGAAATGCTGAAAAAACTGAAATCTTTAAGCAGATCATGCATGATCATCACGTCAACCAATGTGTCACACCACCACGTATAAACCAAATCATAAAACTCGTCTACAAACGAGTGATTATAATTCCAAAGACAGTTGCTTTATGTTAAACCCTAACCAGAGCTATAAAACCCACAAAACAGATATCGCAGTGGAAAAACACAAACAGAAACATACCGAAGAAAGTAAACACAAAAATATACAATGAAAATAAAGCAGACACTTTACTCACCACGTTGGCCTTATCATCAACGTTAGAAATTCTCTTTCGACCCATGTTTGTAGTTGAAGAGGAAGAGTTTGGGAAGTGGAGAGAGCGAAAATATTGCAGTTTTATAAGACGAGTGTAGTGTAGGTCTTTCAGAGTCGGTCTGCTGTTGAAAACTGAGATTGTCAAGTCACGTCATGCCACGTCTTCGGAGAATACCAAAGCTGGATTTTGGGCTTTCACTTCGGCCTGTTTTGTAATGCCACATAGGTAATTAATCGGGATGTTATATTTTAAGTTTACTTTTTAAGATATAACATCCTAAGTTGATTAATTATGAATATGTTGGTTGTTTAAATTCATTTTATATTTTTGTCATTTTAATGTTTGTATATTACGAAAATAGCCAGACTATATATTATATTATGCATGTGAACTTATGTGAATTTCAGTTTTTTAGGATATATTTTCGTTAATTCATATGTTATATTATGCATGTGAACGTTTGTGAACTTCCGATTTTTGTGATGAAGTGTCCGTAAACACATATGTCAGCCTGTGCATGTAAACTTATGTGAACTACAGTAGTTTGTGATGAAGTGTTCGTGGACATATATGTGAACTCCGTGCATGCGAACCTATGTGAACATCTTATACTTGTTCTGAAGTATCATTTTCAATCATTTGTGATCTTTTGCTTCAATCATATGTGAACTTTTGTTTTTTGAATTTGATCATGTGAATCTCTATGAACCTTAAAACATACGCTAAGTGGATTATATGTTTTTGTGAACTTGAACTTGTAAAACTTAGAACGAGTGTTTTAAATGGAGTTTTTTTAACTTAAGCATGTAAACATTTGTGAACCTTAGAACGAGTGTGAAATGATTGAGTTTTTTTTTTCGTGAATTTGTGCATGCGAACCTTTATGAACTTTAAAACATGTGTTTAAGTTGATTATATATTATGTGAACTTGTGCATGTAAACCTCTATAAACCTTAGAACGTGTGATCAAATACATGTATATGTTTATGTGAACTTGCTAATGTGAACTTCGGAGAACAAAAACTTTAACATTTCATCTCTGTCGTAAAATTCCAGAAAATTGTGAGATTATGCAATCAATAAGAATGATTTCACTTGATTTCATACATGGGTTGAAGCACACTTGTTGATTTCTTCAAACATGATTCTTCATCGATTTTCTTTGATTTTTGAAAAAAAATAACGTTTGGATTGTTTTTTTATTTCTGCAATTGATAATTGTATTGATTTGAGTGTTTTTTTTCATTTTGATTGTGGGTTTCTAAAAGTAAAAATATGTTTAATAGGATAAATTTTGGTAGATTTTTGAGATTTTGTATCGAGAGAGATTTTAAGGAGTGTGAATCACGTATGATACACTGATTTTCAGTTAGTTATAGTTGATTATTTTTTAAATAAAGAAGATTTGGATTGCTATATTTTCAATTAACAAAAATAGTGGTCATTTTCTCAATATACAAACCTTATGTATAAGGTTTGTTAAATTTTCCCTATAATATATATAATATAAGGCATGAGGGTAGTTAGTAACGACAGTTATAGCTTTTATAACATGAGATGTTGTATACAAAAACATTCATATTAAATATTATAAATCAATATCATAAAATAGTATACAATAATTGAAAATAAATATTATAAACAAATATTATCTATTAAGACATGTATTTAAATAAAAATCTTATAACTTTTGGTAAATTGAATTGAAATAAATAATGGTAAGTTACATTGTGACATAAAAATGATTAAATTGCAGAATCACCTTGGAACTTAGATTTTTCTTCTAATTATAACAGAATTATGGTATGGGTGCATCAGCGAAAAAGAATGCAGTTAAGATATTATAATGTAATATTTTAAAAAATGCAGGACTAAAAAAAAATTAAGTGTCGACGTACTTGAATGAGGATGAGAAGGGGCAGAGCCATATGTTTAGGTTGAGATTAGGATATTGACGTAAACCTCATTGGCTCTTCGCATTCTCTTCTCCAACAGCACACTTTGTTGAAACAAATTGTTGAAGGTGAAGAAAGACACAATTTTTAGCTTCAAAAGCAGCACCAAAATCAAATGGTACCTCTAATCTCACTCCACTCTCTTCCCAAACTCAAACCTTCTTTGTTCAACACCTCATTTCCCCACTTAAGGCCCTCTCTTTTTCACGCACTACCCTCTCTTCGTTTCCCCGTTTACTCACTCCCCAACAACTCTTTCCAGCATTCCACCAATCAGAACTTGCCAACTCAGCAGCAGCAGCAGCAGCCTACTCCAAGAACCCTTTTCCCTGGAGGCTACAAAAGAGCTGAAGTTAAAGTTCCCAGCATTGTATTACGTGTAGATCCTGATGAAGTGTTAAGTGGTGGTGATGCGTTGGATTTGGTTGATAAGGCAGTTTCTGAGTGGGTTGGGATAGTGGTACTAAATGGTGTTGAAGGAAGTGGAAAGAGTTTGTATGACGCTGCATGTTTGCTTAAGAATGTTGTGAGAGATCGTGCTTATCTTATGATTGCCGAACGTGTTGATATTGCTGCTGCTATTAATGCTAGTGGTGTTGTGCTTTCTGATCAAGGTTGGCTTTTTATTTTGAAGTTGAGTTTTTATGAGTTTGATTAAAGGAGAGATTCTTGTTAGTTTAAATGATTTTGAATTTGAAAATTTTGCTTATTTGATTACAAAGGGGAGAGGTTTATTAGTTTAACCGATTGTTGATAGTCAATATAGTTTAGCATGATTTTGAAGTTAAGTTTTTTTTTTGTTATGATTTTAAAGGAGAAATTTTGTATTGTCTATCTGATTGTTTATAGTTAATATGGTCAGTTATTATTTTGAAGGTTCAAATTCTACTTATGTGGTCGTAAAGACAAGAGCATTTGACTGTTTGTTATCAGCTAATATGATTGGTTATGATTTTAAAGTTAAATTTTTTCTTAATTGTTACTAAAGGTAGGAGCATTATTATTTTAGCTGATTGTTTATAGCTAACGTGGTTGGTGTTAGGTTTGCCTGCTATTGTGGCTAGAAACATGATGATAGATTCGAACTCGGATTCAGTGTTTCTTCCTCTAGTGGCTAGGAGTGTTGGGACTCCAGATGCTGCATTACGTGCTTCCAAGACTGAAGGAGCTGATTTTCTTATTTACAACCTAGATGAAGAATTGCATTTGGATTCCAAGATGGTTTCTGGGTTTGAGGAAGTGAAAATTCCTATCTTTGTTGTTTATGATTCACAAGGTGATGCCACTTTGTTTGATAGGATTTCCAAATTTTTTAGGTCTTTGACTAGTGGCTTTGTTTTGACATTGGAAGAATTGAGGTCATTTAGTGATAATTCTTTTAGCCAAATGTTTGACATCCTTCGTTTTGCTGAGAATCAATCTTTAAATGAGTTTAAATTCGTCAATGATTCTCAACTTTTGAATGGGGAACATGGAGTCGAGAGGGTGGCGGGTTTTGTCAAATTGGAGGACAAAGAAAGATTTCTCATAGAGAAAGAGAGATCAGTGTTGCTTGAAGCCATTTCTGTTATTCAGAAAGCAGCTCCTATGGTGATCTTTTATTTTGAATTTGGTAGTTGAATTTTCTGTCTGATAATCATGGGTTTCATCATTTCTTAAGTTGCTCCTTTAAGCTTGAATCTGTTTTTTTTTGTTTTAATGGCAGATGGAGGAGGTTTCGCTTCTAATTGATGCCGTGTCTCAACTTGATGAGCCTTTTTCTTTGGCTATAGTGGTAATTGTGTGCTGAATTTCAACAAATTCTGATTCCAGGGATATACATGGGTATTAGCTCTATATTTCAAATAAATCTTTTTTTCTCTTTAATTGAAAAACGTCTAGTTTTAACAAATTATTCATGTTTAATCATTTTTGGAAAAGAAAAAAGAAAACAGCTATATACGCCGCATTCTTTTCATGATTCATAGTGCTTATGTATTAATTATCTTGCTCTAAATATTAGACTGTTGTCTGTGCCAAGTCTAGAGTTTTTAAGGCAATTTGAGCATTATATAAAGATTAATATATGGCTTGTTGCTTTGTGTATTAATTTTATAAATATTGTACCTTTTTTTGTTGTTACAATAAACGTATCTTTCTTCATACCATCAGGGTGAATTTAACTCTGGGAAATCATCTGTCATAAATGCACTTCTCGGAGAAAGTTACTTGAAGGAGGGTGTTGTTCCCACAACGAATGAGATCACTTTTTTGCGATACTCCAATAATGAATCTGGAGAGCGACAACGTTGTGAAAGGCATCCAGATGGTCAATTTATTTGTTATCTTCCTGCTCCAATTCTCAAGGAAGTGAGTTCTTTCTTTTCTTTTATGTCTGCTTTCATTTCGAATTCGATTTTGAACTCTACAGTTTCTATTCTAAATTTCTAATGAACAAGCTGGAAAAAGTGTAAGGCCTTTTCTCTTTTGTTGCGCACACACATGAAGTTCTATTGGTATTCTGTTAATTTATAATCAATGAATCAAATTTAGATTGCTTCTAAATTTTATATTGGCATTGGAAGACCTTGTAATCATCCTTTCGACTCGCTGTTACTATTCTACAAGTGACACCACATCAGCAAATGACTTACATTGATTCTATTTCCAATTTTGGTCAGATGAACATTGTAGATACACCGGGGACAAACGTTATTCTCCAGAGGCAACAACGCCTTACCGAGGAATTTGTACCTCGTGCAGATTTGCTTCTTTTTGTCATCTCAGCTGACCGCCCATTAACTGAGAGTGAGGTATGGGTTATTATAGGTTTTGCAAAGTAGGAGACAATATAATTTCAATATTAATTCCTATTGGACATCCCTTTCTGCTAAAAATATCTTTAATATCAATTGAAAATATTTACACATAGTGTTCCTTCTTCCCAAAAAATGATTCATTTGCCCTACTCCTATGATAATTTTCAGGTTGCTTTTCTTCGCTATATTCAGCAGTGGAAGAAGAGGGTTGTCTTTGTGTTAAATAAGTCTGACCTTTATCAAAATGCCAGTGAGGTTTAATCATTAACTTATGATTATTTCTATCTTATTTCAAGAATTAAATTTCCTATTTCATTAGAACAAGCATGTGAACTCTGTTTTGTGAATTATGCAGCTCGAGGAAGCTATATCATTCATCAAGGAAAATACTAAGAAGTTGCTAAATTCTGAAGATGTGACAGTTTATCCTGTCTCTGCTCGCTCAGCCCTTCTAGCAAAACTGTCAACCTTGTCTGGTATTGGAAAGAATCATGAGAAATTAACAGATTCAAAATCTCATTCTAAAATCAGCAGATTTGATGAACTGGAGAAGTTCTTGTACAGCTTTTTGGATGGTACAACAAGCACAGGAATGGAGAGAATGATGCTGAAACTTGAAACTCCGATAAGAATTGCTGAACGTTTACTTTCTGCTTGCGAAACTCTTGTGAGACAAGAATTAGAATATGCCAATCAGGATCTGGCTACCACTATCGAAATAGTTAACAGTGTTAAAGAGTATGCAAGTAAGATGGAAAATGAGAGCATCTCTTGGCGGAGAAGAACTTTGTCTCTGGTAACTTTCTGCTGACCCTATCACTTACAATATGCATTTGATTTGGGGGTTAACTCTCCTGGATTGTATGCGTCTGAATGCAGATTGACGCAGCAAAATCCTGTGTCGTAGAGCTCATCAAATCTACATTGAAATTATCAAATGTAGATCTTGTCCCCACTTATGTGTTCAGTGGGAATTCAACTGCAATGCCAGCAACCATAAGGTTACAGAATGATATAATTGGTCCTGCCCTCTCTGATACACAAGTAAGTAGACGACTTCAACATGTTTAGAGCACATGCATATCCCCAACAATCTCTCTACTCTACTCTATTGTATATATTCCATTCAACTCCTTAATTTTCTGTCTTGAAAGTTGTGTACCCTTCAATAGTCTTCTTATCTAACTCCCTAGTTTCAGATAATTAATAAAACTGAGAACAACCAATAAGAGGACAACCGCTCTTTAAATAACCACCACTTCGAGGCAAAAAACAATAAAATAATTGACAAGGAAAGACTTTTGACTCCTTGAGCATGAGGAGAAACTGTAGTAATTCACATGTAATATGGAAGAAATATGAAATAGAAGGCTGTTGAAGAGTATACTTTTTGGTGTGGGTCCATGAAACAAAGAAGGAGAAAAGTTAAAGTCTGTTGAGAATCATATAATGGAAACTGAATTTTTTTCTCTTTTATATGTGTTTGATCTTTGTCATCAGACTTCACGAGGAAGATCTTGTATGCTCCCAAATGATAAATATTTTTTTGCGTCAAACTCCTGAACTTTGGAATGCATTTACCTGTTCCTGACATGTAGACTTACGTTGGGATGAGAATTGACATCTATAAACTTGTAGTGTCGAATAGCTCAGAGCTTACATTTTCTTCTATACATTTTAACCTGTGTCATCACAGCATGTGTGTTTCTTGGTTGTACCTTATTTCTTAAGAAGTTTTCTGAATGTTCTCCTGCCATGCAGAAAGTGCTTGGAGAGTATGTGATGTGGTTACAATCAAAAAATGCCCATCAAGGAAAGTTGTACAGAGAATCTTTTGAGAGAAGATGGCCTTCTGTTATAAATCAGAACATACTTACGGTTTTAGAGACCTATGAGTTACTGAGAAAGGTTGATGACCTTGGCCTGAAAGCAGTCAAGAACTTCGGTTCCGATGCCTCAGCAAAGTTATTTGAACGAGAAATCCGTGAAGTGGTTAGTTAAAATATCTATAACAATTGATAAGTTCAATTTTTTAAACACAATAATATCGGCTTAGTTATTTCAATTCTGAAACTTTGTTGAAAATGCATACTTATGCTGCAAGACCAATGCCTGCGTAACTGCATTGTCACTAAAAGGAATCAGGAATTGTAGGGATGCAACACTGTTAGCTTCTGTAGTTCTGTCCATATATCATGCATGGAAAATGTCGAAATGGTTCTTCCAGATGCTTTTGCAGAAAATCTATTTCACATGCTTGAATTAGGAGTTTTATGTTATTCCATTGACATTCTTCTCCCTATTGCTACAATGTCAGAATGTTCTAGATAAAATACAATCATTCCGTATTAAATTTCTTTTTTCTGTCTATTCAGTAAATGATTTTTGTAAATTCTGATGTTATATATTATCATTGATTTTAGTTTTTGGGAACTTTTGGTGGACTTGGAGCTGCTGGTTTATCTGCCTCTCTGCTGACATCTGTTCTACCTTCCACATTGGAAGATCTTCTTGCTCTTGGTCTTTGTTCTGCTGGAGGGTAATACTGCAAAACTATATGGTCTGGTTGCTTAATTGTGCATGCTCATATCACTTTGGAATTTTTTTGGGTTCAACCATTCGATCGTTATTAGTTATCTTGTTTGCTTTCAGTTTGTGCAGAGCGGGCACGTGAGACTTCGTGATCGAAATAGGAACATGAGAATTTGTGTTCGAAATAGGCACATGAGATTACTTTTTACGGCTCTCATTCTTGAATCTGTCTGTCATTTTCCAGAGATGTTAGGCATATTGAAATATCTTTGAACATTTCAGAAAACACAATTTTAGCATTACAAAATTGTTTTAGCTTTTAACTTTTCATGCGCTCATTCATGATAGGTATGCAGCAATTTTAAACTTCCCGGCACGTCGGCAGGAGGTGATAAATAAAGTAAGCAAGGTTGTAGATGGTTTGGCACTAGAAGTTGAAGATGGGATGAAAAGAGATCTCCAGGAAACTCTCGAGAATTTAGAGAAGTTCGTGACAACCATTGGCAAGCCTTATCAAGATGCAGCACAACAGAGACTGGACGAACTTGTAAATGCCCAAGTGGAGTTATCAAGTATAACGACCAAAATCAGAATACTACAGGTTGAAATACAAAATCTTCATGTCTCATAATCGATAAACACTGTATACCAGTAGATTCAAGAGTTTTGAAGCAGTTTATTTGATTCTATCAGGATTACAAATGTATTAATTATATTCTTCTATAATTACTACATAACAACCTCTGCTTCATCTCAGCTTAACCCAGATTTCTGAATCCAAACCAATAAGCTTTGTACCTGAAGAGATCGAGACTTTGATATGAAATGGCATAAAGTTTTCTGATATACTGTCTTGCCCATATATGTTAATGGACCACAATTCACCTGTAAATGGTAATCCAATATATCATGTTTAGCGGCAATAAACTCACAGGAATCTGCATGCCTTCTTTTAGCAAAATGAGCACCTTCCCTACTCCCTAAATAAGAAAAAACTTCCAACAGAAACATATTCATCAATAAATATTTTTCCGCAGAATTTGATGCCAACTTGACTCTTAGTTGAAGCCACTGTACAGAAAGTTAAGCCTATGGAAACGACAACCTATCCATAAAGCTTGTCGTCCCATTCTGATATTATAATAAATTCATGAATTAAAGAATGAAAGAGGCAATGGGAGATGGACATGTACTGTATTATAGGCGTCTACTTTGTACTGTGATTGCCATAAATGGTTTAGCAGGTAAAAATAAGCTTTTGATATATTGGAGAAAAAGGCAATACTATAATGGTCACAAGGTGTTGAGAGAGTGCGCCAATTTGAGATGGTTGGTTCAGCCATGAATATGATTCCTCCGTCAGTTACGAATTTAAAAATTTTTGTAAGGAATATTGAAATATAAATGAATTTAAAGTAATACACTAATAAATATAGTAATGAGGATAGTAATATAGAAAAAACACAATAAAATGAATAATACTAGTGTTATTAGAATTGGATCGCTGATCGAACTAAAAAAAGACTGGGTGGTTAGTTTATTTATCAAACCGGAAATTTAAAAATAATATATATATAATTATTTAATTTTTAAATAATTTAAATTTTTCAATACTTAA
Source organism: Breynia disticha f. nivosa (assembly GCA_948193385.1). Lineage (NCBI taxonomy): Eukaryota > Viridiplantae > Streptophyta > Magnoliopsida > Malpighiales > Phyllanthaceae > Breynia > Breynia disticha. The sequence continues at coordinate 7,892 of CANYCX011336304.1, read as the reverse complement.
AACTGGTCCGTTTCACCTGTTAAATTGGCTGATTTGTTGGTTTTCAGCAGATTGACTTCGCTTGCAGACCTGTTTAAACTTCGAATGATAAAACTGGACCGAATTAGTGATCGATTTATCAGTTCGACTGGCCGATTTAGTTCGATTTTTATAACATTGAATAATACTATAAGATGAGACGCGACAGAGACACATCTCTCCCTCCTGCCTTTATCACTGGAAAAGTAGAGTTATAATTTGAACTGAATGCGGTGATTAACCAAAAATTACACTATCTTTTTAGAAAATTCTCCTGTAAAAATTAGAAAAACAGAAAACATGTTGAGAATTTTTTTTAAAAGAAAAATAGAAAATAAGATTTTATAAATTGTAACTAAAGAAAACTTTTCAAAGAGTGATTAAAAGCCTTAACTATTTGGGTCAAAACCCTAATTGGCAATTCCAGCAACTTTGTGGAAAAGTTATTAAGAGAAATGAAGCAACTTTTGGAATGGGAGACAGACAAGATGATAGTATGCTCCCTTTTCTTAGTTTCCACGAGTCTTCCCTCTTCAAACAAACCCATTCCTTCCTTCCTGGTAGGTTTTCTCAAAGCAAATTCTATGGTCAGGGCCAATCCAGCCATTCTCAACCCGACACCTCCTCATATTCTCACTTTCTTTTTATTCAATTCAGTGCCCCCTAAAGCCTTTGTTTCCAACCATCAAATTATTAAAGTTGTTTCAACTAGAACCCAAATTATACGACAAAAAAAATAGATAAATTTAAAACAATATTGGACATAAAATGATAAAGAGACGATACTACTCGAAAATTTGGTTGGAAGAACTTTGCTGTCATTGTGGTCATGTTTGGTTCGAATGATGGTTAGTCTAGGATGCCTAAATACCTTGTAGTTCAAAAAAAAAAAAATACAATACTATTAGAAAAAGCACATTAAAAAAAGCGTACTACAGAAGAAAAAACACGACAAGATGACAATTGACTCCCGCCCCATCAAAAAAGAAAATACCACAAGAGGGCAAATGCACCCACCCCTCTTTCTCCATAAGTGGATGACTTCATCAACGAACCCATAAATTTTTACACGGTAAATAATATACAAGTTTATGGTAGTATATGACATGGTGCGATAAGGATAACGATATTATCATAAAACAAAAAGTAAAAAGAACCGTATTATACAAGAAGACACGACAAGACCATAATTCTTGTTTTAGTTTAATAAACAAGATTAAATATTTTTAATCTTCTTATGAACAGTCAACGAAACTTCTAGACGATGCCAAAGAACACAGTTCTTATTTTCTGTACGGAGAGAACATAGCTAATGCCAATTATATAACAAATAAAAGGGAAACTCCGAAATTGCACAATAATTTCTGTGAAAGGCAAAGGCTTTGCATTTGATTGGCAATGTCTGTTTCGGACATGCAGAAACGTTGTCCGTAGAGTTCATTGCCTTCACTATTCCATGGTAGTGCTATCTTCTTCCCAAAAAGACTCCATTTTTGTTTCAATGGTTGGAATTGCACCAGTATTGTTGCTCCTTCACTGTTTACTTCCACTGTTCTATGAAGTTGGTCTTAAATCCTTGCAACCCAAATATTAAAATGAACAAACACAATAAGATATCAAAAGATTTCAGTGCCTATTTGTAGGGAAAGGTATGTACGGATACTTCTTTTGGAACTTTTTTTATTCTTTTGTTTCTTAAAATAGAGAAAAAAAAGTTTTGATTTTGCATGTGAATAATAATAAAACTAATTGGCACTTATTGAAATCAATTTGCAAAAGAAACAAACTTCAAAGAGTCGATGAATTTATTCATTCGAATATGTTCATTCTTAAGTGAGTAAAAGAGCGATGAGCGATTGATTTGATAGAATAATAGTATCATTTATCAGAACATATCTTAAACGAGAAGATGAAGAGCATATTTATAGACAAATAGTAATAAATTACGCGATATCAACATCAACTTTAATCCTTTTATGAATTTAAACATAAAAACATCTAATATCATATCTAATATCTTAATTACTCCTGAGTCTTTATTTATATATCTCAGAATTCTATATTTATAGTCTTATAAAATCATGCATTATAACAAGTTTATTTGTCCAACTAGAAATAACATTTATTTTTTCAGCAAAAGATGTTTAGAATTAATGTTTCAATAAAATTGAAAAGCGAAAAGTCCATTAAATTTCCAAAACATGGCTTACTGGTTATGATAGTGGGGAGATGAACCAGCCATGCTTGGCTGTTTTCAGTATCCACCATTTCTGTAAATAATAAGGCATGTCAGTGCCGGAATTGTTCGTACGCGTTTGCTTTCTTCTGGCCAAAGAAGACTTTCTGCTCTAATTAATACCATGTTTGTGTGCCAAACTGAAACGAAGTCTCAGTGCTAACATACAATGAATGCATATTGCCCTTCATTTTCTAATTACTGCATCGCATCATTCAACTTCATGCACCAACTCATGGTGGATGTCTTCAAGGATTTCAATTATTCGATGAATTTATTTTTCGGGATAATGTTTTCTTAATTTTCCAACATTTGGTACTCGATCACTGAAGTCTTCTTGAAGAAAGAAGTATGAGCAGAAATGGGAACCTGACACAACTCATATAAGATGAGCTTTGCGAACCCATGAAAAGATGTAAAGTTTTTCATCAATTTCTTGCATAATACGCAAATAGTATGGACATTCGAACCTTTCCTAGCTAATAACGTGTTTGTGAGTATCTTATTCCGAATGAGAACCCAACTGGACTCTCTAATCCTTTCACGTGTCTTCAGCTTCCACCAGCCCCCAGAAAGATTGGCTTACAGGTATTTGAAGTAATTTCTGAGTAGAGAGGAGAATCTGGAAAAACTCATCCCAATAAATCATGGGTTTTTTTTACTGTACTTTTCCAAGTATGAGATGAGCAGTGTTTGTAAGGGCATCAAATCCACTTTTGTTCTTGGCATATTTGTTTCTCAAAACTTCTTGTTGAAGTCTATAATCATTTTCCATCCAGCTTCCCTGTCATGAAATTGTTGAATTGTTTTATTTTCCTTAAGCTCGATCCTCCTCCCTTTTTGGGTATGCAAGATTTGCATTATGTACTTGGAAATAGCTTAAGTCACAGCTTTAATGAGAGTAATTCTTCCTGCCATTTATATGTACTTTGTTTTCCATCCTTGGAGTTTAGTTTGAACTCTTTCTGGGATACTTCTGTACTGTAAGTGCTTTTATTGACTCTTCTTAGGAGAGAATCAACTCCTTGATAATTCCCAAGCACTGATAATCGGGCTTAGTGCGAACATGGTCTACAACAATTGGGGCCGTCTTGTTTATAAGCACCACTAACTACGTAATTAATGATCTAATTTTTCTCATAAATATGCATGCATTATATAATTTAAACATGAGATGTGTATTTGAAGATTTCATGATTGTTGAGAGTTGAGAGAGCACTTACCTTAGAAGACACATCAAAGAAACATATTTTCTAAAAGAATTTACTCTACCCAATGAATTCTTTTCAATTTTGGTCGGCTATATCATACCATAAATAACCAATAACTCCACTTAATTACAGTTGAAGACTATTGGGGTTAATGATGTAGTTATTAACAAACTGTACATTGATTTGTTCTGTTCTGCAAAAGGAAACCTAAGTGATAGTTAGGCTGAGTTATTAATTTTGAACACGACAACACGGTTTGTGAGTATACGTCTATGACACAATGCAAATAATGTTATAGCACGACACTATTATGACACAACTATCACGAATTAACAGTCCTAACCAGGCCTAATGGATTGGAGTTGAGACAGAGTTTGGAACTGGTTGCTTAGCTCCCAGGTTTTATGAACTGGTGACGGCCCACAGATGGCACAACACAAGGAGCTAGCAAATCAAAACAAAGCCGACCAAACCAACCTCACAAATATCTGCAGCTCATCCTTTTTGAATCCTTCTCTTTTTGCTTACTTCATGCACATTATTCTATCAGCCAAACACCAATCTCATGCACTTTCCTTCTTCTTTTCCACTCAATTAAGACCTTTCCTTTTGTTTTATGAATTGTGAGTTGTGCTTCTGAAAACTCTCCCTTTTTTGAGATCCTTACAGCTTCAATCGTGTGTGGGTATAATACAAGGCTGTCTTTAGTTTCAGTTTTTGATTTGGTATATAAACCTTTATACCAGTTCAACCCTACACCACACTTGAAGTTGTTAACATTATAAGATTAGTGATGGTATTTTTGAAAAAAAAAAGCTATTTTGTTAAGTTTATTTTTTGTGGTTGTACAAAAAGTTGAATAATTGTAGTCGCAGAAATGGTTCTCTTTCCCTATAGAGTATAGACTCTACAAATTCCTACCTCAGTAGTCCTGTTGAGAGGTTTCCACCAGTATAAATTGGTATCCTTACCCTTTCACTTCTCTTTCATGTTCACAACTTCATTCTCCACCTTTACCTCTCTCATTTCTACCTAATCCAGAATATGAATTTTGTTTAGTTATGTTCTTATGCTCTTATCTTTGAACCCAAAATTTTATCCATTCAAATTAACTGCACAACCTGTGCTCTGTTCCTCCCCTGAATCTCCTCTTGTCTTCTGTTATTTTTTTTAACCTTGACATTTTCATCTGTGAAAATGTCGTCTTCAAGTTATTGTCAAGGCTTGCAATCATGCCTGGAACCATCCCGTTTGGCTGATCAACCACGTGTTTTAAAGCTAAAATTGTCGCCACCCAAGTCCAACATTTCCCCTTCTCCAAGCCCTAGCAACCCTATTGCTTTTGATTCCGATTGCGACCCCGAAACCAACATACCTGACATGGGTGGTTGGAGTTTGCTCCAGTTACTCGATGGTACTTGTAAAATCACCAATGATGAAGCTAACAGTAACGACAAAGTCTATATTCATCCAAGCGTTAAACGTTCTTATTCTATGATTAATCTGGAAACGTGCACTGAGAGCTTAGGAAGTGAAAATGGGAGTGATTTGATAGATAATAGTGATGAAATGATTCTAACTTCACTATATAGCAACGTGAAGCACGATGCAACAGTCAACTCTGAGACTTATAAGGAAACATCAAGGCTCCGAAAAACAACTAGCGTTATAAAACGAAGTGCTAGCTTTCCTCCCCCATTGAGTTCTCTGAGTGGTCCCACTAATGTTCAAGTTAGGCCTCACAGAGAAGGAGGAAGGCTAGTTCTTGAAGCAGTATCAACGACCGCGACTTATTTCCGAGCCGAGCGTGTTAATGGAAGGCTAAAGCTTGATATTCTGTGGAATTGCTCCCCAAACTGCGAGAACAAAGAAACATGCATCAATGTCAATGAAAAACCAGAGAGCATTGTTGAAGATGAGCATCAAGAAATTGATGAAGATAATGAAGACGATGATTATGCTGATAACGATGAAGTTAGAGGAGAGGAGTTGGAGGAGAATAAAGGGGAAGAAGAGGGTGAAATGGGAATGGAGAAGTTTACAAAGGCAATGCCGAGTAGGTGCATGGAAGGTGGAAGCTGTGATGGCAAAGCATTGCTTGACAATAAAAATTGGGAGAATTATTGTAATATTGTAGCTTAAATTTCCCTCATCATCATTCTCAACTGTCTACTTTAATTGTCTGAGTGATGATTACAACGTTAGATATATTCTCGTACCCTTTGGATTAGGTACTCACTTGGGTAGTTATTATCGTTATTGGAATTGGTCTTCTTTGTAACTTTCTCTTCAGAATCTCTCTTATTTCTTTTGCGAATGCTCCCCAAAACCTCCCTCCTAAATACAACCGCACCACATTCACAAAATTGCATACAATATATCTTGCCGATTCTGACTTGTCACCCTAGAAAAAGTTAAGGCAATAAAAATACGATAATGGGGATTGGCTGTTGCCATGTTTTGCCAACTAATTAACAGAAGTGGAAGCTCTGGTCCCAAGCATATAGACATGCATCGCTTTCATTTTTTGGTTTTGATGATTAATTGTAGAAAAAGAGTCGAGTTAACTGCGAATTAAAAACATAAAGTCTTTAAAAACTAGGCGAACTAGCAGGAATCTGTATACTTCCCTTATCGCTTCTACGATTGTAGAGATCGAACCCGTATGCTCTTCGATTCTTTTAACTGTTTAACCCACGAACACATGATTCACTTCCTTGGCTTGCCTAGCATTCAGGTCGAGCATCTTTTCATGTTTTCAGACAAAATAAAGAATGATTGGTTGGACGGCACACTCACAATTTGATTAAGAGATCAGTGACGAGGAAGTTGCAGTGGAGTTGATGCAAGTTGAGGTACGTACCGTACGTAAAGAAACAAGAAGGTCCCACGAACAAACAAAACATATGCTTAGTGACCTCATCCACCATGATCTTCCATGTGCTTTTATGTTGCCTTTCTCAATGCGAACACGACATGAAATCACCAAAGTTATTACAAAAGCTTTTTCCAGCACAGTGGTTATCCGCTTTGAAGAAAATGTTTGTTTGTTGCTCTATTTTTTCTCGCTCAATAATTATTCTACGTTTACTGAAAATGATCCATAGAAGAGCTAGGATCGTGGAGTTTGTGCATCCATACGTTGGTGATCATGTTCTGGTTTGATGGGGGCCCTGGATTTGGAAACTCTGAAATTTCAACACTCACATGCATTTTGTCTCGAACAAAACATGTGATTAATTTGATTTCCAGAAGATATTGTTATGACCATTTACGATCATGGAATTCTCTCAACTTATCTCGTGAGGATCAGTTGTTGCAGAAATTTGCATGTGCTCATATGGAATGAGTAGACGATGCTAAGTTGGTAATCTATTATACTACGTCGTTTTAGGGTTGTGGAAGATGTTGTAAAGATACAGGTGATAATGATGTTGGAGCTGTATTGGAGGTTTGGCTCAGAGCCATGTGAGGGTAGAAGAAATCGGAATTGGACAAGGAAGAAACCTCTTAGGGACAATCAAAACGCGTAGAGTTAAATATGATCAAGAGCCTTTTTGGAAAAAAAATTATTTTTACGGCATATTTATATTAACCAAAAATACTATTTTTGTCCGGCTAAAGAAAATATTATATATATGAACACGGAGACAAGAGAGCGACGAATCAGCTGCTTTTTTACCGTGCTTATTACTAAAGTCTTGATTCTTTTATTATGCATATTTTTTCTGTAATATTATTTCTTTTATCGTGTTTTTTTTTCTTTTTCGAATTTGTTTGTGATGTATGGCTGCCCTGTAGGAGCTCCTAGAACTTTGGTATTTTTTTGAAAACAAAATAAATCAATTGTAGACTGAATAAGACCATCTCTGCTCATAAATTTTTTTTAATATTCAATTAATTTCTCATTTATTAATTTTTTTATTCAAAAATATTCCATTAAACTTTAATGTCAGACCTATTATATTTAAGAAAAAAAAAAGACATCTTTTTATTTTATTTGAGGTGGAATGCACATATCATTGGAGCCAATTTGTTAATTTCTCATGATGACCTCTCTGCTATGGGAGATATGATCCTAAACCTCTCTATATATATATATATGCGATATAAACTCCTCATTGTAAATACTTTTAACACGGCCTACTTAGCTTGTTTAGCTGGCAGACTTAAACCAACGATTATCAGAATCATAATGTAAAATTCCATAGTCGATGTATACATGCGACATACACTGAAATTTCTTAATATAAAATTAACTAATTTATATAAAATTCACAGTTATTTATATATATATATATTTATTTATTTAATGCAAGTTACATTTTTAACACATGATACTAAATCAGTTGTGTATTAACTAGAAAGTGGGAGTTATTGTAAGAAGTGGAAACTGCATGTTACCCCCAAACTAATTTTTGTCGTCT
>CANYCX011336256.1:0-10881 GCA_948193385.1 Breynia disticha f. nivosa | reverse complement strand
AAGGATGAATTCTATTTTCACTTTAAAGAGACATGCTATAAAAATAGACCACTTTACGAAACTTTTTATCTGGGTGGGAATCAAGAAAATTCGAAGTTAGAAATATTGATAGATAAAAAAAATAAAGATCTTTTATGGTTTATAGAATAATTAAATATTCTATTATAATAATATAATAAATTATAATAAATAGAATAATAATAATAAAATAATATAGAATAAATAAATATTATTATTTATTTTAAAAATTGAAAAGAAAAATAATAGTAAATTAATAAAAAGATTAACACATAAAATAAATACAATAAGAGATAAGAAGAGATGCGACCACTTCCTACAGATTTTATACCTTCTCCTACAAAAAAACCGGTAACACCAACTCCATTGATAATTCCATCAATTATTCGTTTATCAAAAAAATGAATTAATTCAGCTAATCTTCTTATCCCCCCAATAAAAGAGATTAGATAAAAAGAATCTATGTAACCTCGATTATAGGACCAATTATATATTCCATTTATTATTTTGTCCCAAAGAATTCTCTTCGGACCTTCTTTTTCTTTAGCGAACGAATTAAAGAAATTCCAATTTTGTAAGGATGAATAAACAGGCTTATAGAAAGAGGACGCTATAAATATTCCGAAAAAAACTATACTGACTGAAAAAGTTGCATTTGTTACAAATTCATACCAATCCACAGAATTTTTTTCATTTTGATGCAAAAGGTTTAAAGATGGAGTTAACAGTTTTGACAATATATCCAAATTGATTTCTTCTTGATTGAATTGATTGAAAGGAATTCCTATGGCTCCAATAAACAAAGTAAATAGTACCAAGACAAGCATAGGAAATAACATAGTATTATCCGATTCATGGGGGTAGGAAAAAATCCTTTTAGTGTTAAAATTATTAACAGCAATAAAGGGCCGCGTCATATTTTTTGCATTACCATCAATTTGATATGTGTTCTTACAAAAAAAAGAAGTCCTTTCATTATTATTCATTGTTAATAAAGCTAATAAACGAAAAGTTTTGTTAAGCGTTTTTGATCCTTGTTTCCCCCATAAAGATATTGAATAAAATGAACTATTTTTTTCCCCACTGTAATTTTGAAAATTAACATTTAAATGTCCTTCAAAAGTAAGTAAATAAATACGAAATATATAAAATGCAGTTAATCCCGCAGCGAAAGAAGCTATTATTGCGAAAATAGGTGAATACAACCAACTATCATTAAGAATTTCATCTTTGGACCAAAAACAGGCGAAGGGCGGAATACCACAAAGAGAAAGTGTTCCTAATAAAAAAGAAGTTTTTGTAATTGGAATATGTTTTGTTAAACCGCCCATAAGAACCATATTTTGACTCTTGTCTGGAGAATAACCAACAATAGTTTCCATTGAATGAATAATGGATCCAGATCCTAAAAACAACAATGCTTTCGAATAGGCATGGGTAATCAAATGAAATAAAGCTCCTCGATAAGACCCCATACCTAGAGCTAACATCATATAACCCAATTGAGACATTGTAGAATAAGCTAAACCCCTCTTAATATCTTTTTGAGCAAGAGCTAAAGTAGCTCCTAAAAAGACTGTTACTATGCCTATCAAAGCTATTAGATTCATTATGTAAGGTATGACTACGAAAAGAGGAAAAAGCCGAGCTACAAGAAAAATTCCCGCCGCTACCATAGTAGCAGCATGTATCAGAGCTGAAATAGGAGTAGGCCCTTCCATAGCATCTGGCAACCATACATGAAGAGGAAATTGCGCCGATTTAGCAATTGCGCCAGAAAATAATAGAAAGGCACACAAAGTAACAAATACAAAATTAACTTGATTATTATAAATCAAGTTATTGAATATTTTGAATAAATCCCGAAATTCGAAACTGCCCGTTATCCAATAAAGACCTAAAATTCCTAATAATAAACCAAAATCTCCTACACGATTAGTTACAAATGCTTTTTGACAAGCATTCGATGCGATGGGTCGTGTGAACCAAAAACCTATTAAAAGATAAGAACACATTCCAACCAATTCCCAAAAAATATAAATTTGTATCAAATTAGAACTAGTAACTAATCCCAACATTGAAGTATTGAAAAAACTCATATAAGCAAAAAATATCAAATAGCCTTGATCATAAGACATATAATTGTCACTATAAAAAAGAACCATAATTCCAACTGTAGTAATTAATACTAACAAAATAGAAGTCAGTGGGTCAATCAAGTGTCCGAACTCTAAAGAAAAATCATTATTGATGGTCCACGACCATATATATTGATAAATAAAACTGCTATTTATTTGCTGAATAGACAGATCGATTGAAAAAATCATAACTATACTTAACAATAAAACACTTGGAAAAGCCCACATACGCCGAAGGTTTTTGGTTGACGCCGGAAAAAGGAGTAGTCCCGCTCCTATTAACATAGGGACTGGGAATGTAACGAAAGGTATAATCCATGAATATTGATATATATGTTCCATAAAAAAAATTTTGAATTACTAATTAATTATTTCTTGTTTTTGATTCATCGGCTCTTATATCTTTTTAAATAAGTCAGTCAATAAAAAAAATAAATAAATGAAAATATATATATGTAAAACTTAAATTAATTAATTTAATTTTCTATTCTTAATTATTAAACTATTCTGAATTTTTACAAAATACTTCACATATTTAAATTAAAAAGTTAGAATTGATCAAATAAAAATACTAGGAAAAAAATACTTATTCTAACTAAACTTATTCGAACTAAAAAAAAAAAAATGAATTATTATTGAATTAATTACTTATTTTTAATTACAAGTTTTTATATACATAGAGAATAGATAAAGAATTTTAAATAACAAAACTAAATAACAAAAGGAGTATTTTGCATTTTGATAGTGATAGGAATAATAAAAAAAAGATGATTTTACCCTGGATTCAATAAAATAAATAATTATTAATTTTTGTTGCTTTATTCAGAATTCAGAATCATTAACTAGTGCATTTTGGAATGGATTTATTAACTTTCATTATGTTTGTCGAAAACCTGTCATATCATATTTGACACTTTTATTTTACATGGGTAAAGGTAAAGAATTGCTAAATTTTTTTTATTTAATATAAATTATAAATAAAAAAAATTTTAGGTTCTTAAGCTTTATTAATGATTAATGTATTTTTATATTTTATACATGTAATATAACGAAAAAGATAGAAATATAAATAAAATAGGCGGATAGCCTTCTTTTATATTTTATGAAAAGAGTATAATTTTCAGACTAATAGATAATGAATAGAATAGTAAAGAACGTTTTTTTTTTAACTTTTAACAATAAATGTCTTTCACATCCAACTATAACAAGAAATAACTTCTTTATTTTTGAATGGCAGTTCCAAAAAAGCGCACTTCTATATCAAAAAAGCGTATTCGAAAAAACATTTTGAAAAGAAAGGGATATTGGGCAGTATTGAAGGCGTTTTCGTTAGCGAAATCTCTTTCTACAGGTAATTCAAAAAGTTTTTTTGTGCGACAAATCAAAAATGAAAGGTTGGAATAATCTAATTTTACTTGATATGATAACGAAAAACGTCTAATTTCGTTTATTTTTTATAATTTCTAATATAAATTTTATAATTTACAATAGAAATTTCTAATATGAAACATAGAATATAAAAAATCGAATATCTAATATATATTAGTAAATTATATATAATATAAAATGTATCTATTATATCTATAATGCATATCTATATAATAAATATATAAAAATAGATATAAAATAGATATATATTATATAAATATTATATAAAAAATCGAAAATTAATTTTATTTATATTATTTATATTATATAAATATTTATTTTATATTATATTATATATTATATTATTTATTTTATATTATTTATTTTATATTATATAATTATATAAATATAATTATATAATATAAAATAAATAGAAAGATATATAAAGATAAAGAAGATATATATAAAGATTTCCCTTCATTCTTTTTTAATTTTTGGAACTCATCAATATTAAATGGACCTACTTTTGCTTTTATCATATGTAGAATAAAGAATTCTTTTGTCTACTGAATTCGAAAAATGGTACTTTTTTGTTTGCAAAAAAAGAGAAGACACAAAATTTCACTGTTCTTTTTATTTTTTATTGTTAGGCTATTTTATCATTTTCAGGATGGGGATTATTATTTATTATTTTCCCCGTCGAACCATTTATCACAATAATAAATATTCATAAGTTTTTAGTTTTGTATTTTTTTTTTATACTATTTTAATTTCAATATATATTTTTATGTATACTACTTGAATATATGTATACTATTTGAATCTAAAAGAGCCGAACAGATATAAGACCTTTAATTAAAATTAAAAAGGAGAACATTATTGAATTAAAATAAAATAATTGACTAATATTATTCTAAATCACTATATAAAAATAAAATAGACTTTTTGTCGCTTTCAATCCAGTTAATAAAATTAATAAAATAATAAAAGTGCCTTTCAGATTTTATTTAGAAAAAATGTGTCAATGTCAATTTTGAATGATTTAATTTAATACTTGGGTTAGAAACTAGATCAAGATATATATTAAATTTAATTAAACACGATTTTTTTTTTTAAGTACGGAGCAGAACTCAAAATTTTTTTGTTATATGATATGCCCAGATCAATACCGAATTGGGTTTCTAAACCCTAACCCAAACTTTCTCCACACTAAAAACCTAAGCAATAAAATAGTTCCATACATCTCTTGAATGTAATATTCAAATTGTAATTCATAAAAAAAATTCGATTTTGCATTCTTAAATGAATTTTTTTTTTTCATGAATTTGAATGTTTCGTAAAAGATATTGCATTGAATTGACTAAGCTCGACGATTAAATAAAAATCGATTATTATGATTTTGAGCAAGCCGCTATGGTGAAATCGGTAGACACGCTGCTCTTAGGAAGCAGTGCTAGAGCATCTCGGTTCGAGTCCGAGTGGCGGCATAACATCCTGTAATTTTCAAAAGGATACAATAAATCCTATAATGAATTCACTTCCTGATTTCAATTCTATATAATTCTATATAATAGAGGAACCACTTAATTTTAAATTTTTAAAATTTTATGATATTTTTGACTTTAGAACATATATTAACTCATATATCTTTTTCATTCGTGTCAATTGTAATTACAATTCATTTGATAATCTTATTAGTCGATGATTTTGTAGAACTATATGATTCGTCAGAAAAGGGCATGATAACTACTTTTTTCTGTATAACAGGATTATTGGTTACTCGTTGGTTTTTGGGGGGACATTTACCATTAAGTGATTTATATGAATCATTAATCTTTCATTCATGGGCGTTTTCTGTTATTTATATGGTTCCGTATTTTAAAAAACATAAAAATTATTTAAGCGCAATAACCGCGCCAAGTACTTTTTTTACTCAAGGGTTTGCCACTTCGGGTCTTTTAACCGGCATGCATCAATCCGAAATCTTAGTGCCTGCTCTCCAATCCCAGTGGTTAATGATGCACGTAAGTATGATGATATTGGGCTATGCAGCTCTTTTGTGTGGATCATTATTATCAGTAGCATTTCTAATAATCACATTTCGAAAAATCATAAGAATTGGTGATAAAAACAATAATTTATTAAATGATTCATTTTACTTTAATGAGATACAATATATGACGGAACAAAAGAATGTTTTAAGAAATATTTTGTCTCTTTCTTTTAGGAATTATTATAGGTTTCAATTGATTCAACAATTAGATGACTGGAGTTATCGAATTATAAGTATGGGGTTTATTTTTTTAACGATAGGTATTCTTTCGGGAGCAGTCTGGGCTAATGAAGCATGGGGATCATATTGGAATTGGGACCCAAAAGAAACTTGGGCATTTATTACATGGACCATATTCGCGATTTATTTTCATACTCGAACAAATAAAAATTGGGAGGGTTTAAATTCCGCAATTGTCGCTTCTATGGGTTTTCTTATAATTTGGATATGCTATTTTGGAGTTAATTTAGTAGGAATAGGACTCCATAGTTATGGTTCATTTACATTAACAATTAACAATTGAAGAAAGGGTCTGACGAATGCAACTCTATAGGACAACAAAGCATAGATACAAAAAACTTCAGGTAAGCCGTTGAGAACCTTTTGAACCATCATATTACTTGATTCAAAAAGTTCTCACAAATGCCAAAAATTTTTGGTTACAATTCCTTTTTTTTGAACTAAAATTAAAATTTAAGAGACGAAAAAAATAAGTTTTTTCATTGTATAACCTAAGGATTTTCAATTTTAAAAAATCATAGGATTTCTTTTTTATTTAGAAAAACTATCTATAAAAATAATTAGATAGAATAGCTTCGACCCTGTCAACTGATAATGAGAAAACGAAATCCGGATAAATCCCAATACCTATTACAGGCAGAAGGATAGAGATCGAAACAAATAATTCCCGCGGTCCAGAATCAAAAAAATAAGAGTTTGGGGCATTAAACAGTTTGTATCCATAGAACATCTGGCGTAACATAGATAATAAATAAATAGGAGTTAATATCATTCCAACTGCCATTACGCCAGTAATTAATATTTTGGACATTAAAAGATATTTTTGGCCGGTAATTATTCCAAAAAATACTATCAATTCCGCAAAAAAACCGCTCATGCCCGGTAATGCAAGGGAAGCTAGTGATAAGATACTGAAGGTCGTGAATATTTTTGGCATTGGGGTAGCCATCCCGCCCATTTCGTCAAGATAAACACGACGTATTCTATCATAACCTGTTCCTGCCAAGAAAAAAAGTGCAGCGCCAATAAATCCATGTGATATAATTTGGAAAATAGCTCCATTGAGTCCCATATCACTTATAGAGCAAATTCCTATAATTATGAAACCCATATGAGATACAGAAGAATAGGCTATTCTTTTTTTTAAATTTCGTTGACCGGGAGATGTTGAAGCTGCATAGATTATTTGCATTATGCCTACTATTATCAACCAGGGAGAAAAGATAGAATGAGCGTGAGGTAATAATTCCATATTGATTCGAATCAACCCATACGCCCCCATTTTTAATAAGATTCCGGCTAAAAGCATACAAGTACTGTAATGCGCTTCCCCATGAGTGTCTGGTAACCATGTATGTAAAGGTATAATCGGTGATTTGACAGCAAAAGCAATAAGAAATCCAATATAGAAAAATATTTCTAGCGCCACAGGATATGATTGATTGGCTGATGTTTCAAAATTGAATGTTGGTTCATTGGAACCATATAAAGCGATACCCAAAGCTCCCATTAATAAAAAAACAGAACCTCCCGCAGTATACAAAATAAACTTTGTAGCTGAATACAGGCGTTTCTTTCCCCCCCACATGGATAGAAGTAGATAGACGGGAATTAATTCTAACTCCCACATGATAAAAAAAAGTAAAAGATCTTGAGACGAAAATAATCCTATTTGACCACTATACATTGCTAACATCAGAAAATGGAATAATCGGGAATCCCGAGTAATCGGCCAAGCCCCTAAAGTAGCTAAAGTGGTGATAAATCCTGTCAGTAAAATAGGTCCTAAAGAAAATCCATCGATTCCTAGTCTCCAATAAAAATAAAAAAATTGGATCCATTTATAATCTTCTGTTAATTGGATTAATGGGTCCTCCAATTGGAAATAATAATAGAACGCATAAGTCATTAAAAGAAGTTCGAATATACATATACATAAAGTATACCACCTGATTACCTTATTTCCTCTATGAGGGAAAAGGAAAATTAATAAACCCGCGGATACCGGTAAAACTAAAAATACTGTTAACCAAGGAAAAGAATTCGTAGTACAGACAAGATAAGATATACTTGGACTAGAAAAACCCGTGCTAGAAAACATAATATATATATATATTTTATTCTTTTTTTCGAGTACGGGTTTTTGTCGATAAACAAAAAATCAAATGTATTCAAGTGGGTTTTTCTGGAAAATATCAATAAGCTAGACCCATGCTTCGAGTTGTTTCATGCCATAAATAAACTCGAACACTCAAGAAATCTGTTGGACAGGCGGATTCACATCTCTTACAACCGACACAATCTTCGGTTCTTGGAGCGGAAGCAATTTGCTTGGATTTACATCCATCCCAAGGTATCATTTCTAATACATCTGTGGGGCAGGCCCGGACACATTGAGTACACCCTATACATGTATCATAAATTTTTACTGAATGTGACATTGAATTTCTAATTTTTTTAACGTCATAAAATTTCAATCTAGTAAATTTCTAAATGAATCATCATATATTTAGACACCAGACGAATCAATGATTTACCAGAAGTTTTCTATTCAATTCTGGATCAACTCATGAGATGGAGCCAAGATACTTTAATTTATTACATTTTCACAAACATGATCAGATAACTTACGTATCATACATGGCAACTCGAATTAATGAATACGAAAATTATATTCTATATGATTAATACTACTTATTCAACAAATTCGATTGATTGATACGAGTGGATTTTCTGTTACGATAAATTGACGAAACAATAGCCGGCCCAATAGCTGCTTCAGCGGCTGCGATAGCTATAACAAAAATTGAAAAAATATTTCCTTTTAATTGGCGACTATCAAAAAAATCAGAAAATGTTACGAAATTTATATTAAGGGCATTCAGTATAAGTTCAAGACACATAAGGGCTCTAACCATATTTCGACTCGTGATCAATCCATAGATACCGATAGAAAATAAATAGGCACTCAAAACAAGTACATGTTCGAGCATCATTGATGAACTCCTTATCAATTTTGATTTATTTCAATATGACCAACAATTCAACATCAACGGATTGCATTGACTAGAATAAGAATATCACAAGTACAGAACAACGAAATATATGGATAATAAATCAAATAAAAGAATTTATACCTAAATCATAAATAATCTTTAAATATAATTGAAGGAAAATAGATGTGATAACATAGAAAACAGTTTTAATTTGGATTTCGATTACTAATTCTAAAGATTTATTACTGACGAGCCACAGCAATCGCACCTATCAAAGCAACTAAAAGAATTATTGAAATGAATTCAAATGGAAGAAAAAAATCTGTTGATAAATGAATTCCAATTTGTTGACCATTACTTATTAAATCTTGTTCTATAATCTGATTTGTTCTTGTAGTCCAAATAATCCCGTACCATGACGTATCTGGAATAATAGTAATTAGTGAAATAAAAATGCTTGTACAAACTAAAGAAGTAACCCCATTTCCAACAGTCCAAAGATTAAAATCTTTGTAATATTCTGAACCATTCATGAACATTACGGCAAATATAATTAAAACATTTATAGCCCCCACATAAATAAGGATCTGTGCAGCAGCTACAAAATGAGAGTTTGCTAAAATATAAAATAAAGATATACAAACAAGAACGAATCCCAATGAAAAGGCAGAATAAATTGGGTTGGTAAATAATACTACTCCTAAACCTCCTAATATAAGACCTAATCCCAGAAAAACTAAAAGAAAATCATGTATTAGTCCAGGCAAATCCATTGCACGTAAAATAAGAGATAAAAAAATTGAATTGTTTCTTCATGACCGTATTGACCCTGACCAGGAAAAACTTTTTTTGTTTTGTATTTTTTTTATATTATAATTATATATTTTATATTATAATTATATATTTTATATCTATATATAGATATAGGCTCTTAATTGAATAAGGGGTGTTGAAAATAATTGTAAATAATTTAATTACTATATGTACCGCTATTGCGCTAATTTAATTTCATTCTTTCTCGAAAAGGGCATTATAAATTTCATTTTCATTTTCGAAATAATTATGGATAGAATTCTAGATACTAGATATATTAATAGATATAGATTGTCAATAATAGATATAGATTGTCAATCCAAATTAAGTTAAGTTACGATGCAATTTTCATCAATCAAATCAATAGTTGGAATTTATAATTTTTGTAGTTATTGGCCAAGAAAAATGAAAGAAACCCCGTTCCATACCTTTTGATCAAAACATAATTTGAATTTGAGTTTAATAATTGTACTTTTTAATCAATCAAAGTGGTTTATCCATTTTTTTTTAGTTGAATTCAAAATTGTTCGAATTGTATAATCGTCAACTACTGACATTGGTAAACGACCCAATGCAATTTGATTATAATTCAATTCGTGACGATCATAAGTAGAGAGCTCATATTCTTCAGTCATTGATAAACAATTTGTTGGACAATACTCAACACAGTTGCCACAAAATATACAGATTCCAAAATCAATACTGTAATTTAGTAACCGTTTCTTTCGAATGTCAGTTTCCAATTTCCAATCAACAACAGGTAGATCTATAGGACATACACGAACACATACTTCACAAGCAATGCATTTATCAAATTCAAAATGGATTCGACCGCGGAAACGCTCCGATGTGATTAATTTTTCATAAGGATATTGAATAGTTACAGGTAAACGATTTGCATGGGATAAGGTAATCATGAAACTTTGACCAATGTACCTTGCCGCCCGTATGGTTTGTTGCCCATAATTCATGAACCCAGTTACCATGGGAAACATATCGTGAATTTTTCTGAATAATTTTATGTTTGTTTTTTTCTCTTGTTTGATTTGAAGACAACTCATGAATATAGAAAAATATTCTTTTATTATTCTTTTTTTTATAGTGAAAGGAGTTGGAAAGAGGTTGTTAATAATAGATTACCGAGAGAAATAGGTAAAAGAAATTTCCATCCAAGATTTAAAAGTTGGTCCATTCTTAGTCTAGGTAAAGTCCATCTTGTTGTGATAGGAATGAACAAGAACAAATAAGTTTTAAC
>CANYCX011336090.1:0-11893 GCA_948193385.1 Breynia disticha f. nivosa | reverse complement strand
AAATAAATAAGCCAAATCATGCGTGTTTTAATTATTTTTCAGAATGTTCAATGAATTGAGTTTTGAAATTGTTTTTAATGGAAATAATTAAATTTAAAAGACATTGAATTTTAAAGTGAGTAAAAATAAATTAAAGCATGTAAATAAATTTCAGAATAATAAATATGACCGCAGGAAAATAAATTGAGCGTGTAATTAAAATTGCAGAAATTAAATTAATGCATAAAAGTAAATTGCAGAAAAGTAAATTAAGCATAAAAGTAAATTGCAAAAAATTAAATGAGTACGTAAAATTAATTGCAAAAATTAAAATAGCGCGTAATTAAAATTGCAGGAATTAAAATAGTGCATAAAAGTAAATTGCAGAAAAATAAATGGTGCATAAAATTAAATTGCAGAAAATAAATAGTGCATAAAATTAAATTGCAGAAAATAAATAGTGCATAAAATTAAATTGCAGAAAAATAAATATGCGAATAAAAATAAATTTAATGAAAATAACTTTAGAATTAAAATAAATTCTTCAATACAGAAAATGTAAATAAATCTTAAATTGCTGAAAGTAAATGATAAAATATTCAAACATAAAACTTAAAACAAATTAACTTGCAAATATGAAAATAACATCAAAATATAAGATCCAGTGCAGAAAAATTAGAAGATTGCAGAAAGTAAAATGGCAGTGGCGAGAATATGAAAATGAGCAGCTGAATATATCTCTAATCGGAGATCCATCATCAAAACCTGCGAAAACATAAAATGAAATCAACTTACAATAACAGAATTTAAATAAAGGGGAAATAAAAAAAATAGAAACAGAAAATAAATGGAAATAATAAAACTGGAAGTAGTCTTGATTGAAGATGAATATGGAAACTGCTGATCAAGGGAATTGGAAGTGATAAATTGAAAAAGGAAGCAGGAGACAATAAAGAAAAAGAAGCCAGCATAAAAGAAAAGGAAGCCAAGAAACCAAGCAGAAAAGATACCAAAAGAAAAGAAAAAGAAAGCAGAAAAAAAAAAAGCTAACTACTTTCGGTGGAGAAACCACTAATTCTCTCCCCTCCAATCTCCATGAACCAACCAATGAATGAATATATATATGAAGAAAATTAGAGACAGGAAGGATAAATCTAAAAGCACAAAGCATCTACTTTTCAGTTGCACTAATTCATGTCCACACGAGGTCATGCCATGGACACGGCTCGAGCTTTTTCTGAAAAATTGAGGTCGTGTCCAAATTAATTTCGCACGAGCTCGTGCCAAAAAGTCACTTTCCAAAAAGTTGAATTATTTGGAAAGTGGCACAAGCCCATGCCAATTGAATTGGCAAAAATTGGCTCGTGCTAATTTTGCCTTTTTTTTTAAATTTATTTTTTAATTTTTTTTAATTTTTTTTATTTTTATTATTTATTTTATTTTATCTTGTCCACAAATCCGTCTGCAATCACAAGCAATATTGATTATCATATAAAAATTATAAATTTAAATAAAAATGACCAATAATCAATAAAGATATGACTTATTCTGCGTGTAAATCACATTTTTTATTTTAAATGAATTTTTCAATAAAAACAGTTTAAAATGTGATTTTTAAGGGAAATCTCAAATATGTGCGCACGTAATACGTAAATAAAATATGATAATTATGCTCATATTACGTGCGCATCATTTGGATATTTTGCTTTGTACATATTGTACCTTTCTGTATATACACTCGAATTTTAGTTTGAAATATTTTCAAACTTATTTTGCTTCTGCTCGTATTTTGTTTTAAAAATGTAACAGATTGGGCCGAGGTTTTTATATGACAGCGTGTATATATTTTTATCTATTATCTCTCCTCTGTTTTTAGATTTGATTTCATATCATTTCTTTAAAATATAATGTTTATCAGAGAAATCAGATTTTGAAATGAGCTTCAAAGCGGCGTTGCACGTACGTGATATGGTGGAGAAACATGCGACTCAGCCGAGCGAGAGGAAGAGGATGACATGCGCGTGGGTGACGACACTCGACAAAGAGGAGAGAGGCGTGCGGGAGGGATGGTGGCGGCTGGAGGCCGTGTGACGGTGGGGAAAAAGGAAGAGAGAAGAGAGTGTGGTGCAGCACACGAGAAGGAAGGGTGGCAGTCTGAAATGAGTGTGCCGACGAGAGTGGGAGAAGACCGTGCGAGAGAGGAAGGAAAATGGGAGAAAGAGAGACACACAGCAGTAGGTGTTGGAGAGTGAGTTGTTGGACGGTGGCTGTGAGAGGGAGAGAGATCATGCGGGAGAGAGGGAGAAGAGAAGGAAGTGACGACTGTGAGTGGGCGTGAGGAGAGGGTATTTAGGGTTTTTGCTTATGTTTTAGGGTTAGGACTGTGCCATATGAAATGTCTAAAATACCCTTATGCACATATCTTTATTACTTTCTGCCCAAATGTCTTATCTTCCCACATTTCCATATTTCTCGTAAATACGAAAAATTGTATACCTGTATTTATTTAATTAATCTAAATTTAAATTAATTCTTATGAGCAAAAATTTTATTTCTTTTAATACTCCAGTATTTTAATTTTAAATTTTAATTTTAATTTTAGAAATTTTTAGGGCGTTACAGCTCTCCCCTCCTTAAGGAAATTTCATCCCCAAAATTAATCAAGCTCGTATCCTCTAACCTCAACCACTTATGGCTATGCTAGCATGAGTTCCAAGAAAGTAGATGTCAATCAGCTCCTCTCAAGATTCTAAAGCTCCAACATCAATGTCCCATATACATATTCTATTCTTTTCCTTTACATAATTTGATGGCTTGATCCTCCAAAAGAACTTTCGATTATTTCTACCGCAATTGAGTATACCTCTCCTATTCAACCCACCGTTATCATTTCTTCAAAAGTCTTTCAATTTAACTTTCATAATGATCTCTATGCTCGATTCCTCACATCTATCAGGTAATGTCATCCCAAAGTAGGTAAATAAAACAAATGATTTCCACGCTAAGAAAGAAAATGTAAAAGACATTTTGGAGAAATGTCCTACCTTAGTCAAGAAAGATGTGTTGGAAGCCAAAATAATTGCTTCCTCAATAAAAATTACAATATAGTCATGACATTACCTTCCAGAAGAGGACAAACCATAGAAAACCCAAATGACCTCACTACAAGTTTTAAACCTGAACTTTTATTTTTCCATTCACAAGTGTTCTATAATTGTCTCCCAATTCCACTTGTACTCATTCTTTCACAATCATTTCGTTGATATCCTCAAACATTCATGTTATTTGGCTCCACACTATTGCACTAATACTTTACTCTCAATCACACTACACCTTTTATTTTTCACGCTTAAGATTCCACCGAACATATAACCATCAAGTTTCTGTCATAATACACTCACAAGACACTAGTCGTTTAATCACTTTAAATTACATCCTAAAATTTAGGAAGAATGTTCACATTCTTCACTTGTTTGATTTCCTATCTCCAAATCCATCAACCATTTTTGAATTTCCATTTTCAAATTCTTATTCATTCATCATATATTTTAATTCCTCAAAATCATTCTTACGATCCATTGGCCCACTTACATTTCCATTTCTAGTTTTTGTTCGATTATCACATCCACAATGTCGTTTTCTACTCTCTTAAATCTCCAATAATGTATTTTCACGATTATAGGAACCTCAAATTCCTTCATTCATCACCTATAATTAAAATTCTCTTGTTTTCCTTGACTACTTACTTAATTCACTCTGTTTTCTCTCTTTCTTCACTACACAATTCTCAATAAAGTCATCGATATTCAAAAACTTTCATTTTTTTATACTCTTGACACATTACACAAACTTCCTTATCTTTACATTACATTCATTCCATCCCCTTAATCAAGTATTTAGTCACATAACATTATCCACACAAAGGCACAATGTACCCATGTAAGGGCATAAGTACCATTGTTTTAAAACATAGGTTCAGTTTTTAATAAGAGACACCTCTTATTAGTTTACTTTAGCTCTTAATTTCCTTGTCTCAACATATTATCCATAATTTTTACCTGCAAGCACGTGTCATGCTAGTAAACATGACAATCGTGTTGTAATTCTAGAATTACAGTGCATAGGCACGAGGTCATGTACATAAGTACGAGTGGTGTGCTGGAGTACTAGAAGTTGCAATATGTTGGCACGAGGCCGTGTTGGATTGAACGTGAACCGTGCGTAAACATTAGATTTTGAATGGTCTGGCATGAGACTGTGTTTAACAGCAAGTGGGTCGTGCCAAACTTCTGAATTCTTAAATCATAATATTAATTCATTCTCTATTCTTCAAAATTCCATACACTAACACCCACAAAATAGCATGGCATTTACAATACAAAGCACCGTAATCAATTTCCCACATTGTTTCACAATCCACAAATAACTAAACATGCCTGTCAAACCAACAACACAACATGTATCCCGCATATCTCACACAGCAATCCACATCATCATGAACATGCCATGCAAGTTCAATACAAAATCAGGCTTTCATGCTCTTATTATTCCATTCTCATGTTCTAACCAATCATACTATTACTTCATTCTCTATTCTTCATGCACTATAAAGGTAATCCACCTTTTCCTAAAATTCTCTCTACCAATAAGCTTGATAAATAATCTTATTCTCTTATTTTCAATGACAATGGTTATTTTATTTAAGATTTAGAACGCAATCATATGATTGGACAAGCTAAGATTTACAATGTAATGGTTGTGTTACTTAAGATTTATATATGTAACTTTTCCTAAAATTTTCTCTCTGCCATTAAGCTTGCTAACCAGTCTTATTATTCTTTTGTTTTCAACGACAATGGTTGTGTTTTTTAAGATTTACAATGTAATCATATGATTAGACAAGCTAAGATGGTTGGAGGATTGTATCATTTACATTCTTCTTGTTTTTTTATTTGCATGATTACTGTTGTTCAAAAATTCACAATCTAAACATGGGCAACCCCCTATCATTACTATAAAGGCTCATTATTGTTGATCATTCTGCAATTTTAGATGATGGTAAATCACTCATCTATAGTGCATGTCATTTTGACAAACAATGAAGGTTGAGTTTCCTTTGAGTACATCTTATAACAAGTGGATATTTGAGCTTATATATGTTGACATATGGGAGCCCTTTGCTACTCCTTCATATGCTAATCATCGATATTTTCTCACTATTGTTGATGATTACTCGAGATGTATTTATTTTCTTAATGGACAATTAATCAGAGGCTTGGTTTCATCTTCAATATTTTAATAAGTTGGTTGAAGTTCAATTTGCAACTTTTGTTAAGACAATGCGTAGTGACAATGGGATGGAGTTCAATATGTTTGGTTTTATGCTGAACATAAGATATTTCATCAAACATCTTGTGTTCATACTCTGCAAAAAATAGAATCATTGAGCAAAAACATCAACAATTCTTAATATGGAAAGGTCTATTAAATTTTAGTGTGGAATTCCAACAAAATTATAAGGTGAGTGCATTTTACATGTTGTTTATCTAATAAACTACATGACTTCTCTTATTCTTGGAAATATTAGCCCTTATTAAAAACATTTATGGTTCTTCACTCATTTATATGTATTTGAAGACATTAAGGTGTTTATGTTATGCATCAATAGTTTCTCCTCATCGTGAAAAATTTGATGCAAGACTTATCAATTTTCTTTTCTTGGGTTTCAAGTTTGGGGTTATAGGATATAAGATTCTCAATTTGGATACTCAACAAATATTTCTGTCAAGGGATGTCTATTTCTCTAAAGATCAATATCCTTTTCTTTGCCTTTAACCTTCTACAGATATTGCTTCTTCCTCTCTTCCCAATGCATTTGAACATTTTATGATGATGGTTTCTTTCTCCCTTATATTCAATTCCTTCACCAATCTTTACTTCTCAACCCACTTCTAAAATTCCTCTTAATTTATCTAATCATTTTAATTAAGACTCTTCCCATCATACTCAACATCTTCTATTTCCAATACCACACATTGTAAATCCACTAGAATTCGTAAGCATTCACCACATTTACAATGTTATCATTGTCCTTATTTATCAAACACACATATAGCTATTTCTGATAAACCACGTACTACCCCACATACATATGCTTATGTTTTCACATATTCTAAAGTGTCAGCTGCTCATGCTATTTTTCCTCAAATTTTGGATAAGTTTGTTGAACTAAGAACTTATAAAAAATCCATTCAACACAATCCTAGAGGGATGCTATTCAGGCTTAGATTTCTACTATTGAAAATAATCATAACTGGTCAGTTGTTGATTTGCCAGAGGGAATGAAAGCTATAGGTTAAAACCATGTTTTTTGTTACAAGTTTAAGGCTAGTGGTAGTGTTGAAAGGTGCAAGGATTATATTGTTGCAAAAGGATATACTTAGTAAAAACGGATTGATTTCTTGGACACTTTCAATCTTATGACCAGGATACTTAGCTTATGCACTCATTATGTAGCGTCCTGGAAATTGTAGGATTTAAAATAAAATAAAAACTA
Source organism: Breynia disticha f. nivosa (assembly GCA_948193385.1). NCBI lineage: Eukaryota > Viridiplantae > Streptophyta > Magnoliopsida > Malpighiales > Phyllanthaceae > Breynia > Breynia disticha. The sequence continues at coordinate 5,358 of CANYCX011336090.1, read as the reverse complement.
CATTTATTCAGATCAAATCGGATTGATTTAGGAAACATTTGGAAAATCAGCAGACAGCACGTCCATGAGCATGCCCTCATGCTCATGGGGGATGAATAGCATGACCCCGTGCTCATCCTGGAAAGTTAGCACTCCATCGTGTTGAATTAATTGCAGAATGATACTATGCACGACAGAACAGGAACTCCTGCTGAGAAAAGTACGACACGACGTGTGGCACAACCCATGCTCGAGATCGTGCTCATTAGGACTAAAATGACTTGATCGATCTAATTCCATTTATTTCAAAACAGAGAAAGTAAGCAGGCATGTCAAATAGAAAAACCCTAGGAGGGTGTTTAGTAACATTTTTGGATCAACATAACACCATTTCTTGTAAAAATCAATCCCAAGTGTGAAGGTAAGCTTATATACTTGTTCTTGGATAGTTGTTATTATGTAAGCTTACTGAAAACTTGTTGAATTAAGAGTTTGATGGGTTATTTAGTTGCTAGAATGTTGATGGAACATGATTAGGAGTTGGTTGATGTTCTAGGAAGGAAATTAAGTTATGAATGAGTGATTTATGACTTAATTAATTGTCTGGAAGGATCTAGACAATTACGAGTCGAGAAATTGGGGCCGTGTTAAGTGATGCAAGTGTGTACGTATTCTGAGGTAAGTGGTTTCCACTTACGACCTTTATACTTACAAGTATCAAGTAGTTTTGTAAGTGATTTCCTTAGTTAAGTAACATTATACTTAAAGGAAAAATATATAAAAGGCATAAAGCTTAAATGCTTTAAAAAAGAACTAAAATACTTATACGTTTATGTTTGTGTGAAACATAATTTGCTTTATGTGATTTCTAGCTTATGTTAATATGAGTATTTATTGTGTTTGCGATTAGTATGCTCTATTTGATTATATGCCTGATTGACATATTGTTGACTTATGGTTGACATGTTAGCATGTGACTTGCTTTGGCCATGTATTTATTGAGCATGAGACTTGCTTGATTTGAGCATACATTTGAGATTATCGTGTAGCATTTTTAATGCATACAATCATTCATTGTGTTGCATGTTTTGTGTGACATTGAGCTACAGAGGATACAGTGTAAGACGTGCACTGTAAGTTGAGAGACTCCTGACATATCGATTGAGAGATTCCCGACGATTTCGTGATTTATTCACGATGCTGAGTGAGACGCTCGATGCCACGTGATGTAGGACTAAGATTAGCTCTAGAAGGGGGGTTGAATAGAGCAAATGAGGTTTTCAAATTTTTGCGGAAAATAAAAATAAAATGACACACGATATAGAGTGGTTCGGATCAAACACCTACTCCACTACCTAAGTTCCGCACTTAGGATTTTGGCCAACACTTTCTATTACCTCACAGGATTTTTCTTACACACTTGACTTACGGTTCAAGCTACCTCACAATACTTAACTTGATTTACGGCTCAAGTTCTACCACACAAATTTAAGAGAAAAACAGACTTATGAGTTACACTTGAAAGTAAGAGCTTTGTTTGCAGAGAAGTGTAGTTCAATATGGTTCAGCGTTGTAACTTCTTTCTTCTTCTGGCAAACTATATATAGACTGTTAAAGGTCATTCTGGAATGTTTTTTTCTGAAGATGCTTGACCTCTTTCATATTAGTTGTCCTATTATCAAATCGTGGATCCCTTTCCTTTTTCCATACCTTATTTTTAATCATTCAGAAAACATGCTTCCATTAATGAGATTCTGGAGCTTTGCCAACCTTGCCAATCTGGAACTATTTCTTTATGCACCCAATATCTATTAATGCTCCCAGAATATAAGCAAAGGCATCCTGGAGCCAACTTTCCATGATTGAAAAAATGGAATCTCTTTCTTTCAACTTGTGTCCATTTAATCATTAAAAAATTTAAGCAAAGCATTTGTACAAAACGTATTAACTATCTCTGAAGTGTTGTTGCTTTTTCATGATATTCTGGAGAGTTTTCTTGATGAACATGGCTGCCAACTTTAATTCATATTCTCGTTCTTTACAGCTTATTTTCTGCACCAACAATTCATAAAACTTTCCTGCTCATATTGTATTTATTCATAGAATCATCAGTGAAATTTCATTTGTAACCATGTATGAATATCCTCGTAAAAGATTAATGAAAACTGCACATGATCACACTTCACAAAATTCTTAATCGACTAGACACTTTTAATCGATTGAATTTTTCAATCGATTGGCCACTTTCAATCGATTAACAATATTAATCGATTAACTATATATAGTACTGTTCACACCATGCATGCAAGCTGTTCACGTATGTAATTACTATTCAAATAGCAAATTACTATTCAAATTCACTATTCATATACACTGTTGTATCCTGTAACTATTTAAATCAATAGTAAAATACTATTTATTAATTACTATTCATTTCATGATTCAACAGAATTTTATCACATGATTTACACAGAATTATGAATAAATAATTGCATACATTACTATTTATTCAATAGTAAAATCCTATTCATAAATCAAAGAAAAATTATCCACAATTAATTTTTCTATTTATTAAATCTTAACATATTTATCAATTCAAATATTAGCACATTATCAAATCTATTTAAATATTAGACATTATCAAAACACAGTTTAAATACTAAATACAATATTTAGTACAACAATCTCCCCCTTTTTGATAATGCAAAACTATTTTGAATTTGTTAAATTGTAAGAAAAATAATTGAACTCCCCCTAAATTAATCAATCATATATTCAGTTAAAAAACATTTCTCCCCCTAAGTGTATGCATTTTTTAAAAAATAGAATATCAACCAATTTTCATTTTACAATTCAACGAAAATATTATTATTTCTCCCCCTTTTTAAAAAATAGAATATTTAGTACAACCAATTTTCATTTTACAATTCAACAAAAATATTAATTTGGACAGAAAATTTAATTAGACATAAAAAGGTAGAAATATCACATAATTAAAAAAAATTCAAACAACACAAAATAATACAGAATAAAACACATAGATAAAATGTATGATCAAGATTGGTACATCCAAAACCTATGAATCATCATCATTACGAAGGGTTAGCTAATTTATCACAGCCCTCTCTAATGTAGACGACATATGGGTCATGGTAGAGGACATAGTATCTAGATGATTTTCAATGTTTCCCACTCTAGTGTTAAGTGACTCGATTTCATTGTGAATTGTGCTGGAATCACTAGAATCATCATTTCTACATCTGGTAGGCCGTTCTCTGGGTCTGTCTCTGTGTTTGGGAGGCTGAAAAAACTGAAAAATAAAAGATGTAAGTGTAAGTCCTAAGGTAGTTGCGTGAGGACCATAAAACCAACCCTAGTCTATTTTGCGCACTAATCTCATTCTGTTCATGTTTAGGGTGGTAACTTGCCAGTTATGAGGAAATGGAGTGTGTGGCTCTCCTGCTAGCTCTACATTATGCTCTCGAAGAATCCGTGTAATTAAAGCTCCATAAGGCAAACCTTTCCTTTTGTTTGTTGCGGCTTTGAGGTCTCCGGCAAATTGTCTACCTTTCTTAGCCATCATTCGTAAAATCAAATGAGAAAAATTGATGGCTCGACCATGCTCTAAGTTCCAAATAATTTCAACATCCAGACTATTAAGATAATTTCTAGTTGCCTTACCAGGAGATAAATTTCTATTGACAACATAGTGCAACATCCTATAATTACTGGGAAGGTCCATTGCTGTAACTTCTGTAGCATCAGAGATCTCCAAAACCATTATTTCTAAAATTTTTCTCAATCCTGCTTTATGGGTAAAACTATCTTCATCAGTAATAACTGGTGCATCAAAACCAACTCTCACACCTTCTAAACTCATATTAAACCAATTACATAATTTTGATTCACTGATTTCTATAACTTTCCTCCTAACCATACTTATGAAGATGAAACTGCCATCCCTTCTACTATCCATCATCAAGTTGGCATAAAATTCCTTAACAAGTTCGGTATATAAATCATCAACATAACTCACAACATCATAGATTCATTTCTGTTGAAAATCATCAAAAAGACTCCTAAATTCTGAACTCATAAGGTTTTCCCAGTCAAAGGTCATAGAGGGAAAGAGAGATTCTGAAGGTATTACCTTATTATAAATCTCTTTTTCCTTTTATTCCTAAATCATGGATCTACAACCTCATGTTCTGAAGTTGTACCTCCCTGTGATGAAGATCCATTAAATTGAGGCTGTCTAGATCGATGAGGAGAAGAGGAAGGAAGTGAATCCTCCTATACTACGTGTTTTCCTCCAGTTCTAGGCATTTTCAAGAGAGTTTGAGCCGAAAGTTTTGTAAGAAATATGGGTTTGAGTGAGTGATGATGTTTTAGCCAAAAAAGAATGATAAAAGTTGTAGGAAGAGAGGAGGCTGAAGCTTTGAGATGAATGTTTTTAGAAGAGGCAGCGGTTTTTGTTGTTTTGTTTGAAGAACAAAGTCACGAAGATGGAACCCTAATGTCAAAGAAAGATGTATATATATATGAAATATGTTAGATGCAGTATGTGAAAAGCATATTGTTTAATTAAAATTCTGATTATTTAATATTTTGGGGCATCTTATTCGATTAGGACTACTTAATCGATTGAAATTTTCAATCGATTAAGAAGTTGTTAATTGATTAATCAAAGTTAATCGATTAACACTTGTTAATCGATTGAAAATTTCAATCGATTAAAGTTCCTAATCGATTAACTTTTTCAAGTTAATCGATTAACACTTATTAATCAATTGAAAAATTCAATCGATTAATAAGTGTTAATCGATTAAGTTAAGTTAATCGAATAACTACTTGTCAATTAACACTTATTTATCAAATTTTTCATCATTTAATCTCTCAAACATCATATTAATTCATCAAATTAACTTATTAAATTCAGATTTTTCAAGGTTCGGAATATACCACAAGATCAATTTATTGTTGCATATCATACATCAAAGTATTGAATGCATAAAATCAAATTCACATAACATTCAATCAATCAAAAAAAATGTTCATATCACACATTTATCTTCCAATTTTCATATGATTCTTTAAAACTTTATCGTTATTTACAATTTTCAAAAGTTCTAAATCTAGTACAGGATCAATTTATACACTTTAAACAAAAGATCAATCAAATCATTCAATTAAAAAATATATAATTCAATGTAACATTCCATCAAAAATCATTCAAATCACACATGCCCATTCTCATCTTAAGATCATTAAAAGTTTCTTCTTTAAGTGGTTTTGTAAGTATATCAGCCAATTGATCAGAGGTAGATACATATTTAAGGCATACATCTCCTTTAAGATAATGATCTCTTAAGAAATGAT
>CANYCX011333898.1:0-20355 GCA_948193385.1 Breynia disticha f. nivosa | reverse complement strand
ATCAATGAAATATCGCATGTTAAAGTATGACCATGCATAAAAACGAGATTTACAAGTTTAGTTTCGAAGAAAACTCACCAAGTCCAGCTCTCTATCGATTCCTACTACTCGAAATCACCAAGAATCGTCAAGATTTGGGTTTTGGTTAGGTTTTTCGGGATTTGTCTCGGTTTGGAAACAAAAAAACGTGTGATGGAGAGAGTGTGTAAAGAGATGGAGATACATGTATATATATATAAGATTCGGAAAAGACGTTTTTGCCCTCGTCTCAACTTATGGCCTTCTTTCCGACTTTCTCTCTCCCGGTTTTTCTAACTTCACAAAATTTTAATTCTTAACACACTCCACACTATTTCACCAATATTTAATTAAATACATTTCGCGAAAAATTTATTCGCATATTTATAAAATATTTCACATAAATTCTAAAATTATGAAAAATGGAGGGCGTTACAGTTTTGCAATGCAAGGCTGACTATAGTCTCTCTATAATTGGTGCTATGCAAGACTGAATCTAATACCAATTGATAGGATACTAGAACTACCCTTCATTTATCAACCAAAACCTATTGACACTCACGCATATGCCAAATTGAACGAAGGCTTCATGGCATTGCATATATTTTGTAATAGTGAAAATGGTGTTTATGAAAATTTTGATTAATAAATATAGAAAAAAATAAATTTTGATTTTTTGATATTTTTTCATAAAAGACAATTTAATTTAACGTAATCGGTATAATTTTGGTAAAATAAAATGATAGTCATTATAGATGGATTAAGTTTTGCATTGTGAAACTAGAAATATGATTGCTCTATTTGGTATTGTGTTTGTAAAGGTATAGTGACAAAATAAACAGTAATTTTAAGATAGAGTTTTATAAATACAGTTATCGTGTTTGATTATGATTTTAGTTTAATAAGAATTTTCAAGTAAAAATAATGTTAAAAATTTATAGTTAAAATGTGGTGGCAAAACTCAGTTCTTATCCTTCCATTAATTTTTAGTTTTTCAAAATTCTAATTTGTTATATAATTATGTTTCCTCATTACAATTTTTTTTTAATTAAACATTTGTTTGGTTTTGATGCAGAAAGTGCGGTGAGTTGACAAAACGAAGTTTTATACGTTTAGTTAATTAAAAAAATATAGTGAAGAAACACAATTATATGACAAAATAAAGTTTTAAAAATTATTTTTTTAAAATGGAGTTTGGTCAACATACTTTTTATATTTAGTTGGACAAAATATCCCCAATATTTTTTTTTAAATTTCAAACAAACCAATAAATTTCAACTATGATCTGTACATACTCTGTTTAGACATTACACATGTTAACATGAAAAATAGTCAATTTTCTTAATTTTTTTAGCTATTAATCTTAGAATTTCGATTATTAGTATATATATATATAATTTATTCTCTCCGTCCCAATTTAAGTGTCAATTTTTTGTTTATTACACATTTTAAGAAACTTCATTTAATACAGTTACTTTTACAAATTTACCCTTGTATTGGAACTACACAAAAGAATACGATTGGTTATATGAAGTATATTTCTTGGAAATATGAATTTTTATCGTTAATATCTGATGACATTTTAGTAACATGTTTGTAAAAGCTTTATTTGTGACACTTATCTTGAGACAACCAAAATGCACTTTTGTGATATTTAAAATAAAACAGAAAAAATAATATATTAAATAAAAAATATTTTAATCATTTAATACATTAATTATAATTTTAAACATAATTTTTACTTATAAATTTTGATTAAAACTAAAAATTATAATCAAATACAAGTACTTTTTACAACTACAATACCACATGGAGCTCAAATCAATTTCTAAATGAAGGCCAAACGTACGCTTACCAAACTCGCCTCACTTTCAATATCAGTACCAAACAGACTCACACAGATTAGTGTGGTATAAAACTCTGAAAAAAGGCGCGCTCTCCCATTCTCTGACTTCCTCTTCCTACAACGTAAGCCGTACTCCTTCCCCTCTATAAAACCCTCACTTCACTTCCCATGCTTTCATCCTCGTCCTCATCATCATGCATTCCTTTAGAAGATTCCTTCCTCTTCTTTCTCAAGTACACTCTCTCTATCTCTATTTTTCTCTTTTCATGTTCGATATTATTGCATTCGCTGACTACGTGTTTGTGTTTATTCCATGCAGAGACCTCGCTTTTCTTCTTCATCATTTCTTCAAGGTCTCTTTCTCACATCTATTTCTTTTTCTCTTTCTTGTTATTTTAAAAGAACAGAAAAGGATCTTTTTACCCGAGCGTTAACTTTGTTGCTGATAATGAATCTTTTTTTTAACTGTGGAAGAATCTTTTAATGAACTAATTGAAATGTTCTTGTTATATTGTTGATGATTAAAATGAGTTTCAGTTCTTTTATTATCTTTTCATTAGAGATTTTTTTTCTACTACGGAATCCTCTTCTGTTGATACTATATGGTAAAAACTAAAAGAATTGTTATTATTATATTGTGGTGTTGGCATTGTGTTTCTAACTGATTCTTTATGTGTTAATATAGTGGGGAATTTTCGGGCGATTGGTACAGTCGCGACGGAGGAGCAAATGGTTTTGAAGTTTGAAGAAGAAGCTCAGCGAGTTCAAGCGGATTCTGCATTGCTTAATGGTGAAATTGCTGAAATTCGAAGAGAGTTTGACGTGGCAAAGAAGAGTTTTCTCAAGATTCCATGTGCTCTCAAGAATATGCCGGAATTGAATCCGGAAGGTTGGTTCTGATTCTGAATAATTTTATGTGGCATTGTTGATGTTCTGTGAAATACCATTGTTGTTCATTGAATTAGGTATATATGTGGTCAAGAACTTGAGATTGGATAAGATGCAAGTTTACGGGTTTGACTATGATTATACATTGGCACATTACTCCGCTAATTTGCAGACATTGATCTATGATCTTGCTAAAGAACATATGGTCAATGAGGTAAGCTTTTTCTCATTTTCCCCCTTGTTCTGTTTCAGTGATATGTTATGCAAGCGTGAGATGTTATTGCTTGTGCACTGGGTTCTTGCAGTTTAGGTATCCTGATTCATGCATGGGATTCAAATATGACGCAACATTTCCGATCAGAGGCCTGTACTATGACAAGAAGAATGGATGTCTGTTGAAGTTAGATTTCTTTGGATCGATTGAGCCAGATGGTTGCTACTTTGGGCGTCGCAAGGTACTTCAGAACATTTTTCGGAAGTTCCTGTTTAGTTTTTTTTATCTTTATTAGTTATTGTTAATGAAGTGTTCTTACAATGTTATTCTTTTACATGAGATTTGTTCCCTTTGACAATAATTTACTGATGAGGGTGTCATGTTGATGCTGTTTCATAGTTAAGTTGTGTGTTGTTGATGCAAATGGTGCAAGTGATATCATCTATGCAATCTTCTGTTTACAGCTGACCAGGAAGGAAATAAATGAAGTATATGGCACCAGGCATATTGGTCGTGATCAAGCACGTGGGCTTGTAGGCTTGATGGATTTCTTTTGCTTCAGTGAGGTTAATCAAACACTACTTTTCACACTGACTAAAAGGAAAACTTAAGCTAACAGCTACTTGTTGCAATTTACCGATATGGACTGAATATTTGAACCAGTAATCATGACCAAGATATCATCATGAATGAAACTTAATATTTCAGTACGCAATTTGAGAGTCGGATCTTACTAGAATGAAAGCGTTTATATAGCTCAATGACAACTGTCAATCTGGTTGAACTAGAGGTCATTCTATTTAATAGTTAAGACATTTATTGGAATGTGATTGCATGAAAATCTATGGACCTCCTTTGTTGGATCAGAATTAAAATCCATTCTGCTTCATAGGGATTTTAATGCTGATATGTCTTGGAATTTCTTGTATTTCCATCTAACTGAAATGTGATGGATCTCCTTCAATTTCCGTCTCACTGACTGTTACCTTCATTGTTATTTTTTAGGCATGCCTTATCGCTGATGTTGTACAGCACTTTGTCAATGCTAAGCTAGAATTTGATCCATCCTATATCTATCAAGATGTAAATCGAGCAATTCAGCATGTTCATCGCAGTGGCTTGGTTCATAGAGGAATTCTTTCTGATCCATATAGATACCTTGTTAAAAATGTGAGTTTCAACTTTCATTTATTGTATTGATTTTGAAGTCATTTTAGGGTCTAGCCACAATCACTATCAAGTTGATCTAGTTCTTTACCCAATGCATTCTAACTTCTTTTGAATTGGTGTTTCAGAGCCAGATGCTTCACTTTCTTAGAATGCTGAGGGAGAATGGAAAGAAGCTTTTTTTGCTGACTAATTCTCCTTATTATTTTGTGGATGGAGGGATGCGCTTTATGTTGGAGGAGTCTTTGGGTTGCAGAGACTCATGGAGGGACCTTTTTGATGTTGTGATTGGTAAAGCTAATAAGCCAGATTTCTACACATCTGAGCATCCTTTTCGGTTGGTATCTTGAATTATTCTAATTTTTGTTGGCTTTGATTCAATTTTTATTTTACGTTGAAGTTGAAAAAACTTGAGCATGCTAATCTATTTTACTAATAGTCTTTCTAGTTTTCTTCATTCTGCCTTTTCATGCTGCAATATCTGTTGATATTCTATAAAACAATTGGATTTACTAATCATTACCATGAATAGGTTTTTATGAAATATAATTACTATCTGTAGTAATTCTTTTATTGGTTCATGAATTCATTTCTTCATCTTCCTCGTTTCTTTCCTTTTTCTCACTGCATGTTCTTTAACTAAGCATAACATATTGCATCTATAGTTGTGTATTTTACTTGCGTAATACTCTGAACCTTGTGCAGCTGTTACGACACAGAGAAGGACAACCTAGCATTTACAAAGGTCGATGCCTTCCTTCCAAATAAAGTGTATTACCATGGGTGTCTTAAATCCTTTCTTGAAATTTCTAAGTGGAAAGGTCCAGAGGTATTTTGTTTATTGGTTTCTTTGCTACTACAGTTTTTTTTCTTGTTTTCGTGCAAAGAAAACAATAGTTTGTGTCAGATGTCCATCTTTTGATAGCTTCCTGGGAAGAATACTGCGATATAACAAAGAGACTGAAAAAAAAAGACATATTTGCATACTTGAAAAAATGTTGGAAAACTTATAAGGGATGGATATTGATGTTTTGGTTGACCTCTTCTTTCGTAGATTCTAGGTGATTATACAAGAACTGGAATACTAGAGCTATATGTGATTAACTGTAGAAAAATTGTACCATTTCCCAAAATTTCATTTTTTGAAATATCTTAGAAGCAAATATATTGTCATACATTGAATATGTCGACTTCTTCGTAGGTGATATATTTTGGTGATCATCTATTTAGCGACCTGCGGGGCCCATCAAAGGCTGGTTGGCGCACTGCTGCTATCATCCATGAACTTGAAGTATGTATCCTGATGCTTTCCAACTCAGTATCAAAAATAATCTGGAAATTTCTGTTCAGTTATTTCTCATAAAAATGTACAAACTTGTTAAAGTGATGTCCTTTACTTTTAAATTAAATCATTTTTAACCTGTCCTATGTCAATCAAACGTAAAACTTTCAATTCGGTAGGCTAAATCTGGATCACAATTGTGATTTTTACCACTGGATTTGTTAATGCAGAGTGAGATACGCATACAGAACGGTGATAACTATCGGTTTGAACAGGTTAGTTTTTTGCTTTGTAAAACTTCTTATCATTACAGATTTGAGGTTTCTTATCATTGCCTGCTGGTTTTGCTTTGTTCTTATCTTTCTCATCAGTCGTTTAGCATGGTTCTTATTGAGTTCTCAATTTGTTAAAATCACTGAACCTAAGATTCTTTCACCTTTGTGTAGGCAAAATTTCACATCATACAAGAACTGCTTGGTAGATTACATTCAACAGTAGCCAGTAGTGACCAAAGCGAACTATTCCGATCACTTTTGGCAGAACTAAATGATGAGAGGCAAAGGGCACGGAAGATGATGAAAAACATGTTCAACACGTCTTTTGGAGCGACTTTTCTCACTGACACTGGTCAAGAATCTGCCTTTTCCTATCACATTCATCAGTACGCTGATGTTTATACCAGCAAGCCTGAGAATTTCCTGCAGTACCTACCTGAAGCTTGGCTTCATGTCCCCTATGATATCAAGATCATGCCCCACCATATCAAGGTATTCTCCTCTCAAACATTCATTTATTTCATTTCCCATATATCAGGTCACAACATATTGATTTCCTTCGTCCACCAAGAGGAATTTGTGTCACATTCTGCTTGAATTCGTGTAGTGTCTAATTGTATACTCATTAATCGTGTTATTGTGTCAGAAATTGTAGCCCTCTATACGCTTGCTTTGCTGTATGATGTAGTAGATTTGCTTCTATATTTCCTTCATAAATCCTGCCGAATTGATATGTTAATGCTAGTTATGATATTTTGGGTTCTTGCTCCAGGTTCCATCCAGGCTGTTCAGGAATTTGTAGGTCTTAAACTTGGACAAGATTCGACGCATACACACAGATTTGAGGAGACTAATAACAATTCTCTCCGTTATTTTTGTAGCCGCAAGGCGTATAATGTTCCATGTAAGTCAGCATCGATTCTTTTCATTGTATTGTAAACTTCACACACATCCATTCCCTAGTCGGAGGAAAATTTTTTGTTAGAAAATTAAATCACATTCAGGAGATTACTTGAGTTTCAAAAACATAATTTGTAAGTTGAGTTGTTTCTGTCTGGAATTACCTGCGATTCATTCAAGTTTCCACAAATCAATTATTTTAATTGTTTGTCAAAAATGGGATAATTAGTTTAGCTTATTTGTCAATTTGATGTGTTAATTTACATTATATTTTTGTTAGTTTCATACAATGAATCTGAATGGTGAAGTGCGAGATTTAGAATATCTTTATACTAATTGGTGCAGTTTAACGCTTCATTAATTTAGTATTTCTTTGATTATTTTTTTAATATATTTGGAAACTTGAATAACATTTGAATAAGTGCAGAACCTCAACTACACGGATATGGATTTTCTTTCATAATTTTTTAAATATATTTGGAAACTTGACGGAGAACGAGACGTGATACAAAATAATAATAATAAAAATAAAAATAATAATAGGTGGGATAAATATCTAGTGCACTTGTAATTGACTATTCTAAATTATAATAATTATATTCGGGCTAATGTGATCTATTAACACGATTCACTTAAATTCAAATTCAATCTATTTAATAAACGAATCAAAAAGTGAAACTTAAATTCGATCCGTTTAATAAATGTATTGACGGACTTACCTATGTAATTGGCACAATTAAATAAAATTGATAATTTCTGACTCGAAAATGTAATTAAATAGTGCACGATTAGACATGATACAAATTCAATTTTTTTATGTTGTCATAAATAATGATATTCGATGGAAAAATTCATAAATACGATTGATCATTTTAATTAACACATTATTCAGTTTATTTATATGGATTAACACATTAAATAAGTTAAAAGTTAACTCATTCAACATATGTTGTATAAATATATGTTTAGAGGTTTCTTTTTAAACATACGGTCTCATATATATATTTTTTATATTAAATTTTTTAATATTTTATTTTATAAACTTATTAATAAATTTTTAACGAGTCATAATAGATCGTAATTAGATCATGTCTAGTTTAACTGTTTAACTAAAATTTTAACAAATTATAAACGGATCAACCCATTCGCAACTCAAACTCATTTATATCACCTCAAACTTACTTATCTTTTTATCAAATGGTGCTAAATTAGCGGATCAAGTCAACTTTTATGAAATGTTAGAATGATGATAAGTATTATATATTTTTAAATGGAGTGGGGACAAGATTATAAATTTTTAACTCATAAACTACGGGCAAAAACAGGTGCAAGAAAAAAAATATATATTGTGTAATAAGAAAGAGAAGTCATCAGCCGCCACGATTCCCTCTAATGTTGTCATTCTTATGAATACCAACATTAAAAAAATTGTTGTGTGGGTTTCAATGGTTAGTTTATTTAACCCCGGTTTAGTTCATTAATGCTTTATTAATTTATTTTTTATGACTGAATTTAGTTTTTTTTCTTGAGTTTGGACTATTTATTTCAATTGCATTTCACTGATTTTTTTTATATATATATGATTTTATTTATTTTTTTGTTACATTTTTCTGTTTTTTCTGAGATTTTTTTTTTTTTTTTTTTTTAGGTAGTGAATGTTAAAATAAAATTTGAATGCATTTTGAAAATATTTTTCAAATGTTTGTTAATTTTATTGGGATGAAGAGAGTAAAAAATAAGAAATTCATATAATATAATTAATTCGGATGTTTATCTTGACATAAGATAATCAAATTTTGTAAAATTAGTCAAAAAATTCTACTACAAGTTTGATATTTTTATAAATGTATGTCAAAATTTCTTATCTAATGTGTTTTAATTATTCAAAAAATTCTAAATAATAAATATCAAAATTAATAGTCAACAGTCAAAAATATACTACATCTCATTGAAGTTTTTTATTTCTTTCAATTATTTTTAAACACGAGATTCATAAATATATTTTTTTTAAATTAAAAATTGCACACTGTTCTCAACTATTGTAATATAATTTCAACTGTTTAAAAATATATTTATAAAATATATTAATATATTTAAATATTTTAACAACATTCGAACTAGCGCATAATCTTGACTAAATTCACGTATAAAAAAAGGTTGTTATAACTTATACGTATCAACTCATATGTGATATTATAAATTTTACAAAATGGGCTAGGCTAACCTATGATTAAGGGTAAAGAGATATTTATCGGAGAGTCTGGCAAATCAGCCTGTATGCCTCTCGTAGCACTGCTACGGAGCCGAGATCGAATCTCGCACCCTCCGTGTACTTATTGACCCGCTTTACCGCTGAACTCACGGACGAATGGTACATATCAACTCATATAATTGTTTTATTTTATTGTTTCTAGCTAAACCCAACTTGGCATGATTTTAATTTAACAAAATAAACCGTATGAATGTGGATAATTAAATCGGAATCGAAATCGATCGTGTTTGGAATCGTAAACCGGGAGTTTAATTTATTTTTAAAGAAAAATTGAATCCTAACTGTCGAATTGAAAGTGAAATCACTAACTAGAAACTGATCCGGAGCCGTAAACTGTCAGTTCCAAATAAGAGAACATGTCTTAGAACATTTCCAATAGAGATAGCTAAATTTAAAGAAGATTTTTAAGTGAATAGAAAGTCTGTAAAATTATAAAGAGTAAAATTAAATAAAAACTTAAATGTGACTCTCTATTTTAAGTTCTTTAATTTTTTTTATTTTATAAGATTATAATTTTTAAAAAAATTAAAAGCTAAAATATATAGAACCATAAATATTAAATTAATAATACATCATTTATACCCACATAAAAATTTTTAGCAAAATAATTATGAAAAAAAATCTTTATAATTTAAAAATAAGAAAAAAAATCCATCACGTTTTTTTACAAAAGTGATGAATGAAAATAAAAAAAAAAGAAAATCTATTTTTAAGAATAAACAAAATTATCTACAAATCAATTGAGAGAGAACTTATTTTGTTATTGACAAAATTTTCTATAGATGTTTGGTATGCATACTATTTGAGAGATGAAAAGACTTGAAGATAGAAAATGTTATACTATGAAAGAGAAAATAAAGAGCAAAAAATGACTCTTTATATTTGGGGATTGTAGAGATTCTTCATTTATTTTCTTTAAAACAAAGAGGTAAATAGAGAGTATATTAGAGCCAAAAATTTAATTAAATTCTTTATAAATAGTTAAGCAAAATACTTTTAAAGAATATATTGTATTAATCTCTCTCTCTCCATCTCACTCGCATCATGTGGGTTTACACAACAACTCTCACGTGCACTACCATATATTTATGACATCTCTCCCTTCACTTAACACTTCTTATAAACGCTTCTAAATATCACCCTTGATTCTCATTTTTTCAAATCATTTTCATTTCTGGTAATTTTTCTTCTTCTAAATTTACTTGTATTACTAATGTTCCAATCTCTCATCCATGTCAATGTGGGTTCTTTTCATAGTTTACAGGGATTACTTTTTATTAGATTATTTATGAGTGAATTATTTTTTTTTTCCTGATTGGGTTATGATTGTTATCAACAAAGTCAATTTCCTTTGGTTTTACTGGTTTCATTTTGAGTTTTTGAGATTGCGCTTTTGGTTGATTGGTAATTTGATTTTTTTTCCCTGATATTTGGTGAGTAGTACTGTTTATTGCAATTGCATTACACTGATTTCGTTTTTTGTATATATGTGATTTTATTTATGTTTTTTTTGTTTAATTTCTCTGTTTTTTTCCTGAGATCTTATTAGTTTTTGTTTTTTAGTGGGAATGCGTGGTTCTTGTTGGATTTCAAATCACACTGCATTGAGTTTCATTGTTTAAATTTATCGTTGTAATGCAAGCTTTATGAAGATTGTTTTGTTTCTCCTGCTTTATATTAATTAAACTGATCTGGATTTTGCATGAATCAGTTAATTTCTAAATTATTTAGCTTTCTTCACTTGTTGTGTGATTATCATTATATAGATTCTGTCTTTTTGCTTTTTATTTAGAAAAGATTTACTCTTTTTATCTATTTGTAAGTATATTTCTTTTTTCATACATTAGTTGTTACTGAATTTTTTTTGGATCTGTTAAATTAACGGTTGTAATCCTTGTTTGGATTTCTCAGTGGTGTGCTATGGATACCAACTTCTTCTTCAATGCGGGTTTACTTGTTGTGGCCACCATTTTAGTGGCCAAGATAATCTCTTGGCTTCTCATGCCGTCTTCAAAGCGTTTGCCTCCAGTTGTGAAGGGATATCCCGTCGTTGGAGGGCTATTCAGCTTCTTGAAAGGTCCGATTATATTGCTCCGCGAGGAATATTCCAAGCTTGGCAGTGTTTTCACAGTCAAGCTGGTTAACAAGAAGATTACTTTCTTTATTGGTCCTGAGGTGTCTGCCCATTTCTTCAAGGCCTCGGAGTCTGAACTTAGCCAACAAGAGGTTTATCAGTTTAATGTACCGACTTTTGGACCTGGTGTTGTGTTTGATGTAGATTATTCTATTCGTCAAGAACAGTTCCGGTTTTTCACCGAGGCTTTAAGAGTGAACAAACTCAGAAGCTATGTGGATCAGATGGTTATGGAAGCAGAGGTGAGTAGTTTGCTTGAAGTTTGAGGATCAGTTTAATTATTACTTCCTTTGTATTCAGCTTGATGACTTGTTGATTTTGCTAACATATCAGTTTTCTTTTGATTTGATCAGTTTTTATTTATTCGATACTCACATTAATGTATTTTCTATCAAGAACTTGGTGTACTAATTCTTTAATGAAACATCGTTGTGTAGTTTCTCATGCATGTTGTTCAACTTTGCAGGATTATTTCTCAAAATGGGGAGACAGTGGCGAGGTTGACCTCAAACATGAACTCGAGCACCTCATCATCTTAACAGCTAGTAGATGCCTCTTGGGCCAAGAAGTTCGCAATAAGCTTTTTGACGATGTGTCTGCATTGTTCCATGACCTTGACAATGGAATGCTTCCAATTAGTGTTTTGTTTCCTTACCTCCCAATCCCAGCTCACCGTCGCAGAGATCAGGCTCGTAAGAGGCTCGCAGAAATCTTTGCTAACATCATAGCTTCTCGACGCAGTTCTGGTAAATCAGACAATGACATGCTGCAGTGCTTCATTGACTCGAAGTACAAAAATGGTAAGCAAACAACAGACAGTGAGATCACAGGTTTGCTTATTGCTGCTCTCTTTGCTGGGCAGCATACTAGCTCCATCACTTCCACATGGACTGGCGCCTATCTTCTTCGATACAAGGAGTATATATCCGATGCATTGGAGGAGCAGAAAACCATTATGAAGAAACATGGAAGCAAAATTGACCATGATATTTTGTCTGAGATGGATGTCCTGTATAGGTGCATCAAAGAGGCCTTAAGACTCCATCCTCCACTGATAATGCTTCTCCGCAGCTCACACAGTGACTTCAGTGTAACAACCCGAGATGGAAAAGAATATGACATACCAAAGGGTCATATTGTGGCAACATCTCCTGCTTTTGCAAATCGTCTTCCTCACATTTATAATGAACCAGATAAATACGATCCAAACAGATTTGCTCCAGGGAGAGAAGAAGACAAGGCAGCTGGCGCATTTTCCTATATTTCTTTTGGAGGTGGCAGACACGGATGCCTCGGCGAACCATTTGCCTACTTGCAGATAAAGGCTATTTGGAGTCACTTGCTGAGGAACTTTGAACTTGAATTAGTGTCTTCTTTCCCTGAGATCGACTGGAATGCAATGGTCGTTGGTGTAAAAGGAAAGGTGATGGTTCGCTACAAGCGACGGGAACTTCGAGTTGACTAGGAAGGAGAACTTTGTGTACAATGGGCAGCTCATTTGTTTTCTATGCTTTTTAGGATGGTATCAGCTTCTTTGGAGGTTATAGTTTACTGTTGTTATGTGCTTACTATTATGAGGACGCTGCCTTCTTTTCATGAATTGTTGATGTCATTCTAACTTGTGAGAATCTATGTTTTTCGGGTTGATTTTCCCGAACTTGTGGCTTCTAAATTTGTGCTGTTGGTGCAGTTAAGCATCATCGTTATGTTAATTGTACTTTATTTCCACTTTTGTTTTGCATAGAAAAGCAAGTTTGAGTTAAATTGGATTCTTATAATGGTGGTTGTTGATGCCGTTTACAGTTTGGACTCAAATACTTCCCAATCATTCTAACAAGCACTAGATTCGTCGAAGGCTAATATGCTAATCTTATAGTAATTACTAGTAGATACCATACAAAAACAGCTTGAGTGTGGGAATGGTCTATGCTCTTGATTCATTTATACCATCCTTTTTTCAATTTTGCTGCATTTGTGCTGTTGCTTGCAATCCCAGGCTTGTTGATCGTTGCCCTTCTAGTAAAATTTTCTTCTCCGAACTGAGCAGACTTGTATTTGAAGTAGAAGCTATTTAAGATGGAAGACTTCACTTCAAATACTCTGACTTGAATACAGGCTTGAGCAGTGGAAATTCAGGTAAATGGTTTTTAATTTTTATTTTATTTGATGTTTATGCTAACAATGCAGAAGCTTGTTACTTGATCATTGAGTTTTTGTATAAGCAATCGAGTCCTGCTCCTGAGAGTTTGTTTAGAATAGCTATTTGGTCATTAAGAAGCGGACAAGTCCTGGCCAATTTAGTGGGTTCTATGTTGTCACTTGGACCGTCAAGGTCAATGAAAACAGGAAAAGCAAGCATGATTTTGAGAGATGAATTATCAAAAATGTACAAAAATGGAGTATGCCAGTCAAAGAAGGCCGTGGATACAGAAGTTCTCATTGTTGGAGCGGGTGTTGCTGGTTCTGCTCTTGCTTATGCTCTTGGCAAGGTAAGACTGACTAACTTGTCAAGAAAATTTATTCCTGCATAATTTGCTTATAGCAACTTTCATTTTGTTACATAGGATGGACGAAGAGTGCATGTCATTGAAAGAAACATTAGTGAACCACATCGAATTGTTGGTGAAGTTTTGCAACCTGGGGCGTACTTGAAATTGAAAGAGTTGGACCTTGAAGGTAAGCAAGCAATTCTAACCTGTCATTACCTTCATGAAAGATATAATTATGCCTAAAAAATAATATAACTTCAAACATTTTAACAGTAGTCCTGAGTCTCTGAATGTTCTCATCTTTTGTCCACTTGATAAATAAGTAAACATACACGAATCAACGCAGATTGTGTCGAAGGAATTGATGCTCAGCGACTTTCAGGATACAGTATTCACAAAGATGGGAAAACAGCACTGGTTTCCTATCCCCTGGACTGCTTTCCTTTGAATGTGACTGGTAAAAGCTTTTGTAATGGTCAGTTCATTCGAAAAATGCGAGAAAAGGCTGCATCTTTGCACAAGTATACATTTTTTTTGTTCCGTGGTTTCAAATTTCGCACTCTCCTGCTTTGACAATTCGTTTGCTCACTGGATAAGGACCTAGTGTTCCCGTTAGCGGAAAAATTTTCTGCATCATGTTTTTGAGTGCTTTGTAGTACTCAAGATCATAGCTTGTTGATTTTATATCCATCTGGTTTTTTTATTTTTGCAAGTGTAACATTGGAGCAAGGAACAGTTACTTCCTTACTTGAGGTAGAAAGAATCATCAAGGGTGTCCTCTACAAAACCAAAGCTGGTCAAGAATTGACTGCATTGGCTCCCGTTACAGTTGTATGCGACGGATGTTTTTCAAATTTACGGCGTTCCTTATGTGATACTCAGGTAATCACAGAATATATTCTGGTTTCAATGTTGTGCACTTATCAGTTCATATTGCTTTGGAGAGACCCTGCAAGTTTGTTCATTTTACGCAGGTTGACACGCCTTCTCATTATGTAGGATTGGCCCTCGAGAATTGCGAGCTCCCATGTCCTGATCATGTTCATCTAATTTTGGCAAATCCTTCAATAATTATGTTTTACAGAATTAGTAGCTCTGTGATTCGCTGTATGATCGATATACCAGGCCAAAATCTGCCATCCGTTTCCAATGGAAAAATGGCCTATTATCTGAAAAATGTAGTGGCTCCCCAGGTAATAACTCCACACAATATGTTTCTGTATCATATTTGGAGATTCTAAAACTGATTGCTGAGTTAATTGTCAAAGTTTACGTGCTTCAGATACCTTTTGAGATGTACAATGCTTTCATATCTTCGATTGATGAAGGACCTATAAGAAAAGTGGCAAACAAAACCATGCCTGCTGCTCGCAGTTCAATTCCAGGAGTAATTCTGTTGGGAGATGCATTTAACATGAGGCATCCATTAACAGGAGGTGGAATGCTCGTTGCACTTTCTGATGTCATATTTAGAGATCTTCTTAGACCTCTATCGGATCTAAGAAATGTAGAATCTCTTCCAGAATATCTTGAACCATTCTATACAATCCGGAAGGTAACGAAGTTGCTTTCATTTCTTGTATACTTACATTGGCCATGACCACGCACAGCTTCATGTCACTGCGTGTAAACCAGAACCGAACTGGGCTAGAACCGGCCAAAACTGTCAGTTCTAGAACTGGAACTGAACCAGCACAAACCACTGCACGGTTCAATTCCGTTTCATGGATTCATTGAACCGTGAACCGCTAGTTCCATACCGGAACCGGCGGTTCGGGGCCCGTTTTACACCTCTATACTTACTGATCATTTTACTATTTCTGACGTTTCCATTAACGCGATTCATTATGTTCCTTTATGAAATGATGCTTCGTCAATTCATGAATGTATTAAAGCTTGCAAATTAACCAGTTGAACTATGTTATTCTATTCTCTCGATCCATTCTTGCAGTCGATGGCATCTACAATAAACATTATAGCAGATTTGTCATACAAGATGCTTGGTGCATCGCCAGATCCAGTGAAGAACGAAGCACAGCAACTTTTTTTCGACTTTGCAAGATTCGGAAATGCATTTCTGAAAGGACCAATGGCTGCGTTCTCTGGAATAAATCCAAATCCAGCAACCATATTTTTCAGTATGTTTGCCGTCGCCATCTATTATATTGGTCGTCTTCTCCTTCCATTTCCTTCACCTGCACGCATCTGCAATGCAGCTAAACTGATTTTCGTAAGTTCCAGCAATGCAAGTTCTGGTTGAGGTTTACATTTAAATAACAAGTTTCTATTTTGTGATTTCAACTAAACGTTTGGGTGATTCTCTGAATTATTACAGGTTTTATCACATGTTATTGTACCCATCATGAAGGCTGAAGGGTATCTGACCGCCATTTCGTCCTGCAACTCTGTAAAAGCTAGAACTTTTCTTACTCCGAAGGCAACTGATTATAAGATGTATTAACATACATACTTCAGTGTGTTCATGAAACAAAAAAAAGATGCTTGATTACATAATTATGAGAAGACATGAATCTGAAAAATTGTTTCTAAAACATTTATACACAAATAAAATATATGTTGCTTCTGTTGGGAATGTATCCCACATCTAATGATTGAAGAATATGAGGTGGTTTATAATGATATGGACTGTAGCCTAATACAAGTCAATTGGGTTTGTATTAGAGTGTTCACAAACTGTATTGTTCATAATCCCACACATGTGTTCACGGGCCCATGGACTTTAATACAATGTTCCATATGGATTGGCTTTCCCACTTTGACAAACACTCTCAAGGAATAGATAACATTATTTGGATATTTATGCTCATTAGTTATCTACTAATTATTTTTACTAAGCTCGTAAATCATATAAGCTTCTAAACTTTTAATCACAACATTTGTGACTAACACATATGATTCTTAGTAATTCCACACATCATTTATTACATTTAGTAATTTTCATGATGTGAACTATGAAATTCTCTTATTTCATTTCACATAAAACAAACATACATATTATGTTTAATCTATAGTACTTTTCTTGAATTTTTCCCTTTCAAAATCAAGACTTTAAAGCTCTTAGCTTCTTATATTTTCATTGGAAAATTCTTTTCCAAGCTATACAATTATTACTTCTTGAAATTAACGTACCACTATGTCTATTTCAATATTAATCGCTTTTGGAAGTAATATATATAGTTAATTATTTATTACCTAAATAAATATAAACTATTGCACTTCAAACAAGGAATTTAGTAGCATTATATTTGATTTACTATTTGCCATTAAATTTCAATCTAGTGTTTGGTTTACATAATATCGAGCTCTACACACAATGTGGTAAAACCACGATATTATTTAGGCTAATACATTCACTATATTAGAGTTTAACTATTAAATAGTAAATACTCTAGGGATATCATTTTAGTTACAGTTGCTAAGTTTCTACAACCTAGTCAACTTATGTTCACAATGTGATAAATTAAAATTACAAAAATTTTATTTATCTTGAAATACAAAATTTCACGCAAAATGTACTAAACAATTTTATGTGAAATAATATTATTTAAACTAATTGAATATTATTTATGAACATAGAACTAAAATTCTCAATACTCAACAAATGGTGTTGATAAAATTTAACACAATAAATCTCAAACTTAATTTAATATTTAGTCTTATTTCATTTTATTTAACATTTATACTACACAAATATAAAACTAATGACCACTTATAACACGCATGTTATAAATTCAAAATACATAAAATGAATCACAAAACTAATTAAACTATATATATATATATATATATATATATATATATATATATATATATATAATAATAATAATAAGCATATATAACATACCACTATATGGTATTGTCAACTTAACACATTAAGTCTTTATGATTTAGCTATTCATTCGAAACTCATGTTGGAATAAATGTTCATTCTACTTAAGTCATGACAACCACAAAGGCATGCACACTCACACGATGAACTTTTTTTTCAACTGTGTTTTAATAGAATTTAAAAAATTAACGTATAATATTTTTTGAAAATTCTACATAACCTTTTCACCATATCAGTCGAGACTTTAATTAGAACTTTCTTAATTAAAATAAATAATACTATAACTCCCCGGAAAATAGGACTTAAATCAAGTGAAAAATGTCGAAACAGTGGCTGAGAACGGCCAGGGAAATGGCCAAGGGTGGTCGTTGCCCAAACCGTTTTCCCCTGCTGTCATAATTGAATTTCGCACTGAGTAAAGGGAGAACGACCACCAAAACAATTTTGGTAGGCCGTTCGACAGGCCATTCGGTCTGTCGGGACTTTAAAAATAAGTCTGCGTGAACATTTCAAAAAGAGAAAACAAAAACTTAAAACACCAACCCGACTTCTCTCTGAACCCTACACTAAAAACCCTTCATTCCAAAGCCTAAAACCATTAAATCTAACCTAAAAAACCCTATAGCTCGTGAACTTTGCTTAAGGAAGAGAGTGTTTGACGGTTTCCTTTGAAAGAGCAAGGTAAGCTCAAAGCCTATGGCAATTTTTTTGAGATTTTGAGTTTGGAGTTGGAAAAATAATTGTGTTTTGAATGAGTTGAGGTTAGATGAGTTTAGACCTACATGAAATGTCTACGTTATGGGTTGAGTTTGTGCTAACTGTTGTATGATAAGTATGCTGTGAAATTGCTGAACCAGCAGCCTAGAACGGGCTGGGGAAGTCGTTTCCCAAGTCATTCCACTTTCAGTGGCAGGACAGAAAGCCCGAACGGCCTGGCAAACGGTTTGGCCAAATCGTTTTCCAGATATTTCCCTTCTTCCAGATTGTGTCAGATGGACAGAAAGGGATGGAGAATGGGATTCATAGGTTGTTTTCTAGACTATTCTCGTGCAAAAAGGACTGTAAATTGTGGATTTGTAAGAGAGAGGCTGAGACGAGTAATTATTATGAGATTGGAAGTTAGAATCAATTAGGAATGATGATTCCTTACTTTGAATAATGCACTAATACCTATTGAAAGTAGGCAATGATTAGGATGATTCCTTTATCCATGGTCCACAAAACACCTAAAACACTTGACCAACGAGTACTTATGCATTAACTACCTTGGTAAGTGTTGTAGGTGTACTTACTGGGTATGTAAATACTCACGTGCATGTGTGTTTGTGGAATGTGTGCAGAGTGACAGTAATTAGCGGTGGGACTACATTTTGGTGGTATTAGGGGGCGATACAGATAGAAGGTTGAGCTCCTTAGTATTTTGTGACTGACTCCTGCTTGTAAAACTATGCTTGCTTTTGTATAAGTAGAGGTCGCATGTTTTAAAATGTAAACCTTTTTCTAGGCTTTTGCATTTGTGTTAAGATTATTTATAACCAAAGTTAATTGTGTTTTTTCAAAAGGTGTTACAACTATTTCCCTTGCATGCTTTCGTTTATTGGTTCAGATTTTAAAGAAAAAATGGTTGCCAAAATTCTAATTTATTCCAAAATGAGTTTTGTAAATTTGGGTGTGACAAATACTC
Source organism: Breynia disticha f. nivosa (assembly GCA_948193385.1). NCBI lineage: Eukaryota > Viridiplantae > Streptophyta > Magnoliopsida > Malpighiales > Phyllanthaceae > Breynia > Breynia disticha. The sequence goes on along the minus strand of CANYCX011333898.1, from coordinate 1,336 downwards.
ATTGCTTAAACTCATCTCAATCCATTAAAATTTCATCTCAGTAAATATACTAAATATTCACAAGAACACAAAATTTTAGATTCAATCCATCATTGACCACACGTATCGAGACTTTAATTAAGGCTTTTTTTTTGAATTAATTAAGGCTTTTTTATGTGGAGAATCGAATCAGTTTTTGTTGGAACTAAACAAACCACTTTTTGTTCATTAAAAAAAACTATCATCTTCCTCTAGAGAAAAATTCCTATAAGATTTACTGTTCTCGGCAGAAAAATTCCAATAAGATTTACTGTTTCTATGAACAGTATCATGGAAATAAACCAGGTGCATTCGTGTGGCTTTCCCGGGACATTTCAGAAATAAAATTCTAACACCCCGACTTGATTCAACATAACAAATCTAACAGTATGTTCAAAATTTTAAAATTCCAACGGAAAATTTTAAAATAATTAAATCAAAGCAGTTTAATTTTTTGCCCTAAAAATTAAACAGAAAATTCTAGTATAGTATACATAATACTCTAGAATATAAATATAATGAGCAGAGAATTTCCAGATGAACTTCTCATTTTTAGACACTTCTAAAAATTCCAAATTTCAACTGGTTTTGATCCCAATGAAAGCAAATGCGGTGTAAATAAAATGGTAAGAACACGACTTACTTGTTCTTGACAAGCGGAAAATTTATTACACTAAGAGTCAGTTCCAGTCCTTCCTTCACTGGATCATTTTAGTTGCCTTTCCCAAGAGTATATGAACATATACTGAATACGAGCTTTATAGGCATTCCCTATTGTGTGTTATTTAATGTTCTATCAACCAAATATTTTCACAAGAATATTTTTCTGTCGACAGAAAAGTGAGAGAGTAGCATTATTCGATAGTGATATGTTATGGAGGAGGTTTTATATATGAGAAACTAACTCTCAAAGGTAGTTTCTTTAGCTCCTGTAAACAGATATGTGGAATATCTATTTTGCCCCTCACAACTCATTGAGCAGACCCAACAATATCCATTACAACAAACAAATATGTTTATACTTTAAATATAATATCGTGTATCAACAGTATGTTAAGACAAATGTCTTATTTATATTCATCTACTTCTAATTTAGTATAGTACTAGTTATGGCACCCGCCCGATGCGGCGAAAAATTATATTTTCTTATTTATCAATATATATAAATGATTTTATGATAATATGAAATTTAATAAAGTATTTATAATATTTAAAATTAAGTAAATATTAAATAAAATAAATTTTTTATTAATCATGTTGTCATTACAGATTTTGTAATTTTTTTTATATACAACATCTTTTTAGAAAACATACATTG
>CANYCX011333814.1:0-16753 GCA_948193385.1 Breynia disticha f. nivosa | reverse complement strand
ATTAATTACATAATACACTATTTTTAAAAAAAATACATAAAACACTACATTTGTCTTTTTATTTATAAAACTATAGGTGTTTTAAATAATTTTTGCATAATTGTAGTTTTAACTTTTTTAATTGCACTTTGTACGAAATTGTCTTTTGTAGATATAAACATAATATAAACTTCATATAAACTTCACATAAATTTTATATATGAATTTAAATATTTTTTTGTATAAATTTATATCTATTTTTATAGATTTAAACTTAAGATAAACTTCTAACTTAATATATATATTAAATTATCATATTTTTTTATAATTTTTTTAAAGATTAACTTATATATAATTTTTTTATTGTTTAAGCTAAATATTAATTTGATGTAAATTATATATAAACTTTATTTACTTAGAACTAAAGCATATTTACAATTTAATAAATAAGAGTAAAAAAACCTTCAAAAATAACTAAGTAAAAAAACCTTCAAAAATAACTACTTTATAAAAAAAATAAAAAAAAAGATATATATACAATTAGGCCCAGCAAATATCTACAAATGTACATAGAGTTAAATGCGGTTGTTATTATAATCTAAAAAAACAAATAAGGCTATTTTAGTCTCATGCATATAGGTAATTTGTATAAACATATTAAGTTATAAAAATATATGAAACTTCAATCACATCATTTAACCACAAAAAGACAAATATTTTTCTAATTTTTGTTTTATTAGTTTAACTAATTTATTTTATATTATTTACCTCAAATAATAGTTTTAAAGATTTTTAATAATTTTTGTATTTTCTCTTTATTATCTATTTAGTATGTACTAACAACTAAACCTGTACAATACAGCGAGATGACATATATTAGTTCTATTAATATAAATTATAATATATTTTATTTATAAATTATTTTTTATAAAAGAAATTTTTTTGTAATTATTAAATTAAAAAATATATTAATTTCTATTAAATAAAAATATAATTTACGTCAAATGTAATTTTATTGATAAAAAAATAATATAACACTTTAATTTATTTTTTTATTAAATTTGTATTAATTAATTGTAATGTCAAGAATAGAGTTAGTGTATCATCATATAATATGTACTTTAAAAAATATGTCTAATCAATTAATACATTTTTATTTTTAGAATAATTAATTACTGTCATGTGTTAATTAATTATGATGTCAAATATCAATTTTTAAGCCTCACTTAAGCTTTAGTAGTATAGATTTTTATTTTAACCCTTCAATCTTCTCAAAATATATGTTCTTTTCAACTCTTAATTAAAGTCATGCACTAAAATAATTACAAAAGTTGATTAAATAATTATAAAAATTAACTAAAACAATGAATTGAATTTTAAATTACTTTCATAATTTATTTAATTTTATATTAATAACTATAATTAATAGTTTTAAATTGTCTTAATAATTTTTTGTAATGTCTTCACTACGCATTTAGCATTTTACTAGCAGCTGAACTGACATGGTGCAACGAGACATTATATAATACTTACGATAAAATTATTTCATTAATCTAAGATATAATTACTTTTCTAACAAATTATTTTGTAAAAAAAAATATTAATATATTTAGATTATATCACACAAATAAATATTTTAAACAAAAAAATTAGTCATTAACTATATTGTATGTGAATTATTTTTATCATTTAAAGTTATAATATACTTTTAGGAGTTATTTTATGCAAATAAAAAATTAAAATATGAAAAAGTAAAAATATTGTCCATTTTTTAAATTTTCTATACTTTATTTTCATAAACCTAAATGTCTAAACCAATTTTTTTTGAAAAAATTACTTAATGAAAATAAAAGATAGATTATTTAAAAATATTTACAAACCAATAAATTAATAGAATATCACATTATGTAGAGTTATATTTAAAACAAAAGATTATCAAGTGTCAAACAATTATGAAGCAAAAAAAATCAAAATTATAGGCAGGTGTCAAACATATAGATTGTGAAGTGTCAAAATTTGAATATCTCCTTTAACTTTAGTATTATAGATATAGATACAGATTTATCAAAAAAATTCAGACTTAATAGATATCTATTATATGTTCGAGTTTATCAAATTCATGGAGAAATAATTTTATTTTAAAACTAACTTAAGGATTATAATCTCTTAAATAAAATAAAGTGACCATTCAAATTAAGAATACAATATTTTTTATCATTTATGTTGCAATATAATTTTTTAATTTGTTTTTGTGCAACTTCAAATATTTTTTCTATATTAATTAACCTTCAAAAATACTCTTTCGATTATTTAAAAAAGTCTAGACAAAAAATATCAAAATCAATCGCAAACATTCAAAAATATAATCTTTTATATATTATTAAAACATCTTCATTTTTAACTATTTTTAATCATGAATTTTAATAAATTTCATTCAATTAGATTTATTTTTTAAATTAATAAATACACAATTTTTTAATTATTGCAGTACAATATTAGTCGTTTTAAAATATATTTATAATTTTAAATATATTTACATACTTTAAAAACAATCATGCCAGCATGGTAGACTAGTCTATATATTAATATAAGGCAGAATACACAGACAATTAGTTCATGCTTACGTGTTATTTTGTAGTTTTTTAATTAAATTTAAATATTAAATATATTTAAGGCAATCAATATAAAAATATTTTTAAAATTAATGGAAATAAAAAGAACATGAGAAAAATAATTTAATTAATACTTACTTTAAAAAGTAATTTCTATACAAAACTATAAAAGGCGTGTTTTAATTTAATTATATATTCTTTATTCTCTCATTATTCTGTAAAAAAATCATATTTTGCTTTTTATTTTATTTTATTTTCAATTTATAGGTGCATCATCATGTTTTGCACACTTCCATTGATAATAATAAAGTTTTAAAATAATAAGATATTTCACTCTTCTTTATTCTATTAATAATATTTTTTTAAAATAAAAATAAAATGACAACTAATTAGATATTATTAGTATTATTCATCTTGAGTGGATGAATATTGTAACTAATATGATGATATCTAACTAAATAAATATTTTATAAGAACAATAAAAAATAATAAATTAAAAGTCTCATAAGAGAATTTAAAATAAAAAAATTAATGAATATTTCTTATTTATTTTATTTTATTTTTTTTATTTAAAATATTTCTATTAAAAATATCTCAATTTCATAAAATAATTTATAAAAAATGTGTTTGTATCTATATATTAATATAAGCAGAAAACACTTTAATTAATTTTAGCTCATGTGTAATTTTATGGATTTTTATTTTATGTATGTCTTTTGCAAAATAATTTCAATGAAAAATTTGTACTAGAAAATACATTATAAAATATAAAATTAATCATGGATGCAACATTGGACATAGGACTTTTATAGTATGACTTTTATAAAATATAAAATTATGATGACTTTTATACGTTTCAAAATATAAAATTATTTCTGGAACAAACGTTGGATGTAGTCATTTTAACATCGTTAGATCTCAAGTTATCTTTCAAATCTAATAAGAAATTTTTTATTAAATGTTGGTTTTGTTAAAAAGTTAAAAACAATTTGTTATGCATGTTGGTCTTTACCTCCCCAAATAAAGTAAATATGTATTTTTTGTCATGATTAAATATAGGTTATTATTCTAAAAGTGAAAAAGAATAATTTAAAGTTACTTATTTGCTACAATAAAGACAATAGATACAATTCCCAAAAAAAATTTATTTACAAAAATTTTTTTTGAAATTGATAGTGATAATATGCTTAATGAACTGATTTATTTACTTAAAATATTTGTATACTTTTTATAAAAATGATGTACAATTGTGAAAAATAAAATCTTAGAAAGTACACTAATTAACAAAAGATGAATCAAAATTTTCACCTACACCTATAAAAAATTTTGGCAGATTTTCTAATTTGCTTTAAAACTTTCCCATCAATTCACAACTAGTAATAAATTCTCCTCTCTTCTACATACGTGGGAAGAATATAATCTTCACCTCTGAAACTTGCTTCAAAGCTAATTATGAACTGCATAGATGATATCTCAACATATATTATTTGCAAGAATACTTAATGAATCTTACATAAGGCTGCAAGAATGATCTAAATAGGATGCATTATGATTCTGGAAAGTAATCAAGAAAATGACTATGTGTTGATAGCTCATAGTTCTCAGGGAATGATTGAAAGTTCTGAATAGGATTGTTCACTTGTGATGTTCCTACACTTTCCAAGTTTTTCCATTCCAAGTACTGAGCACTACGATTGCTTCTTTCCTCGTCACAATCTTCTTTACCTGTGAAGCTTGTGGAGAGAGTAGTAGGGCTATCGAGCTGTGGAAGCTCCACGAGTTGTTGGCTACTATTTTCCATGAAAGTATGGCCGGAGAATAGTTCTGGTTCTGAGCCAAACTGTTGACTATAGTTTGAAGTTTGATTAGGGTGTGTGGCTTTTACAATGTCTGAGAAAGAATATGGTGGTGGCCTAACGTTGCTGGTGTTGGTGGCGTAATAAATGTGATTCCATGCCTCATAACCTGGCCTTTGGTTAGGGATAGGTTTCTTAAATGCCCGGCAAACGACCCATCCTTCTTCCTGCATGCGATCAAACTCCACTTTTAGTTTTTCTTTTCCGATTAAAAGCCACAATTAATTGAAAGCACACCTGAGGGGGTCCATGCTCTGATGTTTGGAGTCGATATTCATGCATGATCCAGTCAGTTTTCATTCCATTGGGAGCTCGGCCCTTGTAAAAGACGAGGGTCTTTCTCATCCCAATGATTCTGTTCTTGGAGACGACGGCCTTGTCTCTTCCAGTAGCTTTCCAGAATCCGGCGGCTGTAGCCCTATTCGTCCTCGTTCCCGTTGGATACTTCCTGTCTTTGTGGCTGAAAAAGTACCACTCTTTCTGTTCATCGTAACCTAGCTCGCACTTCGCTGCAAAGCAGTTTCAAATTTCATTATTGTAATTAGAATATAGAGAACGTAGTTCTTATACTATTTTTTTAGGCTTTTCCCAGACAAAATATGCTGATTATCTTTCTAGGTTCATTCCCATTATTTGCCGTCATCCCTACCAAGATATTTGTGATTGAAAACCAAGATCTTTCTAGGTCCATTCCCCAACAAGAAAAAAAATTATTGGTAAATTTTACAAACCAACAGAAAAAAATTATGTATGAGGTTTACTGACAAGTTTTATGTTGGAAGCACAATGTACAAGTCACTCGGAAATAAGTGATGTTGTGTAAATTATACCGCGTTAAAAGTTTTATATATGATTACAAATATAATTAATATGTCTTAATTTAGTGTTAAATTAAAAATTATATTATTTTATTTATGTACATTAAAAAAATTATTAAATTAAATTTATATTTGATATATAAAATTAATCGAGATAATATTATTATAAAATATTAAATTGTGTATTAAAAGTAATCACCTTAACCAAAAAAAAGTATAAAATGAAAAATAATATAAAAAAATAACATAATTTTTTTAAATAACATATTTTAAAATGAAATAATATTTATATTTCTATGTTCTATCTAGAAAACAAAGGGCTTAATATAAAGGTTAAGATTGCTCAAGGATTTTGTTGAGCTCTTCAAAATTAAAGTTTCGAGTTCACCTCTTCCTTCGGAGAAAACGAAGAAAAAGAAAACGAAACTTGAATATCTGATTTGCTGAAACTTATAATCTATTAGTGTATTCTTTAATGATCAACTGTGTTTCATTCATCATTTCTCATACTATACGTAGTACCACATCCACCACTTAAAACCCTAAACCTACCAATATTTATAAAATTGTTATGGGAACTATTCTTTTTTGAAAAAAAAAAGCAAGTTAAGAACTTATTCATTTTAATTGAATTACCTTGAATGTCCCACGGTTCCATTTTGTAAAGATCAATGTCAACGATGACTTCCAGATCTATCTTCAGAGAGTTAATCTTTCTATCCAGATAGTAACCCACAAGCTCTTCCTCTGTAGGGTGAAATCTAAAGCCTGGTGGAACACATGATTCCATCTCCACTGATAATCTTCTAATGTCTGCTCACTCAGAGAAGATTGACAAATGAGCTAGCCATACGAATGGGATTGTGGAAAAGAAACTTAGCTACACGAATGAGTTTTCAAACAATGTACTTGGTTTGATTAGCATCTAAATATCCAATCCACAATTCTCAAGATAACCGAATCATGATGGTGCAGTGCAACTTCATGGCTCCACAAAGTGTAGTCCTCCATGTGTTTCATCTACATTTCGAGATTTTTATGCTATATATATCTGCTCCACTCTTATAATGGCAGACATTTTGTGGATCCCACCAAAAAAAACATAGATTTTTTTCCCAAGTACAATTTTTAGAATTGCTAGTTAGATTTTATCCGAACTTTTGGCCGAAAAGCTTGACTTTGCTGGTAGAAGCATGCCTGGCTATGTGTTTCTTTGAGTGCAGTGCACTCTCTGTTGCTTGCGATGGAGAAACGTTTCTCAGACCCACTACCTAAACTCTACTTCGCTACACATACAAAATGACCCTTCATTCACACACTCAAACACCACATTACACTGATATCTTCGATCCATATGTTTCCTTTAAGATGTACCATTAAATATACTTTAAAACATAACCCTTTGTTTTGGCATTATCAGTAATCTTCTAGATTAAATTTACTAGTCAATTCAACTCATGAGGTTAAATCTTTTATTTAGACAAGAGACATGTCCTCTATCACCCCATCGGATAATGAAGTAATTATTGTGATAACTACAAACGTAATCAATTGTACATGAGTAATGCAAATAATAAATAGAAATGTCACAGAAAGAAAACGAATTAGGATATAGTACTTACGAGTTGTGGCAACGTTTCTTGGATGAGAAGAACATGGAGAGAGAAGGTTGAGGGAGATAAGAGGTGTTTGAGGAATGAGAGAGTTGAATGAAAGAAAGTGAGGTTTTAATATGGAAAAGTGATGTGTGTAGATGATGCAGAATGGAAGAGAAAGAAATGAGAAAGAATATATATATATATATATCCATATATAGTTTTTTTTTGGTAAACATATCCATATATAGTTTGAGAGTGAGGAGTAGAAGTTATAGAAGAAGGCATTGATTGCGCGTGGGGTGGGAGATAGATGAAAGGTTTGTTTGGACGGCGTGCCCCCAAATTTTCACGCAATCCCACCCCCTCCCTCTCCCTCTTCTCTTCCCGCCGCAATTTTGTTTCCTAAGATTTATCACTATAACTACATTACTTTCCATGTTTATCACTCAATCCTACTCTATATATTCCCATTGTATATTCATTTTCTATGTTTAGAAGTGATAGCTTTTGATGGCTATTAGATAAGACGTAATAACATGTTTTTCTTTTATCTAATTTCTTTTGAGAAGTCATTTTACTTTTTCTCATAATTACAGATTGATATTTTAGTGTCTATACTAGAGAAGAGGAAAAACTCAAACCCACCAACCTATACCAAAACTAAATTGAATGAACTCGATTTTGCTATTTTTTTGTGGTTTAGTTTGATGGTGGTCTCAATTAAATTTGATTTAGAGCAAAGACATGTTTTGGGGTTTTCCACTATTATATTAAAAAAAAGTAAAAGAAAGTTTCTTTGGATTCTATATCAAACACAGCTTGCTAAGCTCAAAATGCAGCTACTTATATTAGGCACTAAAACATAAAAGGATCTGTAGTGTAGCGGGAAAAAGCTAAAACAATTAAAACTAATAAACAACATATCATAAACTAATTAAAAACATGAGACGACTTTACTCTCCCTCAAGATGCAATGTGCTGAATGTATATTGATCAAATTCATCTTGGCAATCAGATGTTGAAACTGATTTGTTCTCAATACTTTTGTAAAAAGGTCTACCACCTGATCTGTTGTTTTGATGTAAACTGGACTCATGATACATGTTGTAACCTGATATCTAATGAAATGAATGTCCATTTCCACGTACTTGGTTCTATCATTATACATTGGAGTTTTGCTTAAGCTCAAAGCATATTGATTATCACAGTGTAGGATAACCGCTTCGGACTTTTGGAAACCAAAATCAGCTAGTAAAGATTTAAACCAAACAATTTCACAGCCTATGGCTACCAAAGCTCTGTATTCTATTTTATTTAAACTTTCTCGCAACAACTGTTTGTTTCTTAGAATGCCAATTAACAAATGCATTCCCAATAAAAACACAAGTTCCAAAGACTGATCTTCTTGTATCAACACAGGAACCCTATGTCAAGGATTCTAATATTACTAGACCTCTAGTCCCATGGATCTTTCTTTACTTTACTCATCTCATTACCAATCCTACACAACTACGATTACTTGTATTGCTTGTCTATATATACTCTTCACATATCATGAATAAAGTGTTACTGATTTCCAATATTCTTTATGGTATCAGAGCCACCCAAATTTCTTCACCGAGTACAATAATTATAGTCATGGAAAATACACAAATTGTTCCTACAGACCCACAACCACCCGCAGACATTCCTTCCATCACTATCCCTCTTAAACTCACGTCTACGAACTACCTTCTTTGGCGTGCCCAATTGCTCCCCATTCTCCGTGTTTACAACTTAATTGGTCACGTTGATGGCACAACCAAACGTCCCTCAGCTACAAATTCCCAACCAGATTCTGAATTTACTACATGGTTTCGTCACGATCAGCTTGTGCTTTCTTGGATTGTTTGTTCCGTCTCAGAAAATTTGTTACCCCAAATTGTCAGCACCGACACTGCTCAAGATGCTTGGCAAAGGCTCGTTGCAACTTATGCTTTGGGATCTCGCACGCAAATTCGAACTCTCCGAGAACAGTTAGCCACATTATCTCGAGGTACGTATTCCATTAGTGTTTACATGCAAAAAGCTAAATCTCTTGCAGATCAACTTGCAACCTTTAATGCACAGGTGCGCAATGATGACCTCAATGACTGGATTACTGCGGGTCTTGGACTGGAATATCGGCCCTTTGTTCGTGCTCTCCATGCTCGGCATGACAGCATCTCCTTTGATGATCTTTTTGGATTGTTGTTAAGTGAAGAATTACAACTCAAATGCGATGAGCAAGCCACACCAACCGAACCTGTCACTGCAAATTTCACTCAACGCACATCTGATGATCCATCTACCTCTGTTACTTCTGGCCAGCCCGCTCACTATTCTCCCATGCACAATCAACGTGGTGGTCGTCAAGGTAGAGGCAACTACCGTGGTGGCCGTTCCAGAGGACGTGGCCGAGGACGATCCAACTACTATCAACCACACTATACCAATAATTATTTCAACCCCCGCCCAACACAGTCTCCCTTCATCAACTTTAACATACACTGTAACAGTTGTCAAGGTTTTGGACACACATTCCGCCAATGCCCCTAGCCGATCTTCCTATTCCCCAGCCACACATGCTGCCATTACTTCACCACCAACTCAGCCACAAAATTGGGTCGTGGATTCGGGGGCCTCTCATCACCTAACATCCGATCTAAATAACATTCCTCATCATTCTGAATATCATGGCACAGATGAAGTCACTATAGGCAACGGTAATACCCTTCCAATATCTCATCTTGGCTCAACTTCTATGATTGCACCAAATAATACTTCCTTTCAATTGTCTAATGTTCTTCATGTTCCAAAAGTCTTACACAATTTACTCTCGGTACATTCCCTTGCCAAAACTAACAATGTTTCTGTTGAATTCCTTCATTATAAATTTTTTGTTAAGGAATTGCGCACAGGGATGATTCTATGTCAAGGGGTTTATAAAGATGGTGCCTATTCTCTTCCACTCCAATGCCCTTCCTCGTCTTCACCTCGTCTCAATGTGGCCCTTACAACATGGCATCAGCATCTTGGTCACTCCAGTTACCCAAATGTTTATCGAGTCATTAAAGCTAATTCTTTATCTTATTCCGGTTCAAAAGAGTCCAAACTTTGTCATGGTTGTTATGTCGGCAAGAGTCATAAATTGCCATTTTCTAATTCCTCCTTTAAATTTACTCGTCCTTTACAATTAGTATGTAGTGATGTTTGGGGTCCTTCTCTGGTTAATGCAATTGATGGTTCTCGTTTTTATTTAATTTTTCATGATCACTTCTCCAAGTATACATGGATTTATTTTCTAAAACGCAAATATGAGATTTTAAGTGAATTCATTAAATTTCATCACTTTGTTGAGCGTTTCTTTGGTACCAAAATAATTTCTTTTCAGGCAGATTGGGGTGGTGAGTTTCAATCTTTATCACCTTACTTAACTCAGCACGGAATTACTCAACGCAGTTCTTGTCCGCACACACCGGAACAAGATGGTTGTGCTGAAAGGAAACATCGACACATCGTTGAAACCGCCATATCACTCCTTCACACGTCCAAGGTTCCAATGTCATATTGGACTTATGCCTTCGATTGTGCTAACCATGTTATTAATAGATTACCTACTCCTTTACTTGATTTTAGAACTCCTTATGAAATTTTATTTAATGCCAAGCCTGATTACACTAACCTTCGTGTTTTTGGCTGTCTGTGTTATCCATGGATGCAACCATATGCTACCAATAAGCTTGCCCCACGTTCTTCTAAATGTGCCTTCTTGGGTTATTCTAAACTCCATAAAGGCTACCGTTGTTTAGAACTTTCATCTGGAAAAATTATTATTTTGCGCCATGTACAGTTTGACGAACATCAATTTCCCTTTGCAGGTCTGAATTCTGATGTTTTATCTCCTGAGGCCCCATCTTCCACGACTTCATCGACCCACCTCCTGCCATTCCATCGTCCTTCAGCAACACCTCAAACGATCCCACCGACTCTCACAAACCAGCTCTCTACAGCTTCCCCACAACGCCAAACTTCCAGAGACTCTCCAACGGCAAATCTTACTCCTGCCCGACCACACCATTCCCCGTCGTTCATCCAAACGACAACCCATCCTTCCCTGTCGCCTACAATACCTGCCCTCACACGCACACCCTCCTTCTCACCATACTCACAAAATCAGACGCACTCCTCTAATCATCCTGGACTCAATCTCGTGGTAGACTTAACACAACCTCTTGATCATCCAACCACACCTGGACTGGTCACCAAAACTCATCACATGCTCACGCGACAACAAACTGGCTCCTTAAAACCACATTTATTTTCTGCCACGATACAGCCTATGGATGTTCCCACCTCTTTCACTCAAGCCAACAAACACTTGCATTGGCGTCGTGCTATGTTTGAAGAATACGATGCCTTTATTCGCAACAACACTTGGACCCTCGTGCCTCTGGAAAAAGCAACTAATGGCATCTGTTGCAAGTGGGTATTTCACATCAAAACAAATCCCGACGGCTCAATCTCTCAGTATAAAGCTCGTTTGGTCGCCAAAGGTTTCAACCAACGTCCCGGGCTCGACTATAGAGAAACCTTCAGTCCGGTAATTAAACCTGCCATCTTACGACTTATTTTATCTATTTCAGTTTCTAAAAAATGGGACGTCGTGCAACTAGATTTCTTAAATGCATTTTTAAATGGATCACTTGATGAGCTTGTCTAATGCATCAACTGACGGGCTTTATTTATACGACTAAACCACATCATGTCTGTTTACTAAACAAATCCCTCTATAGCCTCAAGTAAGCACCTCGAGCATGGTTTCACTGTCTCCGCGAATCTTTACTATCATTCGGTTTTTCTGGCTCCCATACTGACCAATCCTTATTTTATTATCACAAAGATGGCATTCGTGGCTTCTTCTTAATCTATGTAGATAATATCCTTTTCACAAGCTCCCATACAGCCTTCATTCATCAAGTGATCGCATATCTTAAAGGAAAATTTGCTCTTAAAGTCTTGGGACGCTTACACTATTTTCTTGGAATGGAAGCACATTGGCATCCACACGGTGTTTTACTGACCTAGTCGAAATATGCTACTGAAATCTTACAAGACATGAACATGGCAACATCCAAAGCTGTCAGCACTCCATCAACTTCTTCAACTCGTCGTCCCTCCACAGATCACGCTCCTGAGTAGGACCACTTCGATCCTTATGTTTATCGCCAAGTGGTTGGGAGCTTACAATATCTCTGTATTACTCGGCATGATATTTCCTTTGCCATTAGCAAAGTCTCTCAGCATATGCATAATCCCACGACCGAGCACTGGATTGCTATCAAGCAGATCCTCCGATACATTTCAGGCACAAAAACAATGGGCATCTCAATTACATCCAGTCCCATCCTCACTTTATCTGTGTATTGTGATGCGAATTTAGCCGGAGACAAATATGATTGTAAATCCACCACTGGCTTTGCCATTTTTGCCGAACCAAATTTAATATCGTGGAGCTCAAAGAAACAGCGGGCTGTTTCTCAAACATCCACTGAAGCTGAATATCGAGCCAATGCAACAGCGACCAGTGAGGTTCTTTGGTTGATTTATGTTTTGGAAGAAATCGGATTTGCTCCAACGTTGCCTCCAAAACTGTGGTGTGATAATTTAGGGGCCACATATGTTACGGGAAATCCCATATTTCATACACAATCACGGCATCTTGAAATCGACTTCCACTTTGTCCGCGATCTTGTTCGTAAACGGTAGTTACAGGGTTGTCACATTTCCACAAATGACCAAATCGCGAATATCTTCACCAAGTCCCTACCAAAACAGAAGTTCGCTAGACATCGTTCCAATCTGACACTACGTTTCCCTACCATCAGCTTGCTGGGCAGTGTCAAGGATTCTAATATTACTAGACCTCTAGTCCCATAGATCTTTCTTTACTTTACTCATCTCATTACCAATCCTACACTACTACAATTACTTGTATTGCTTGTCTATATATACTCTTCACATATCATAAATAAAGTGTTACTGATTTCCAATATTCTTTACCCTAACCACTATCAGAAAAGGCTTTAAGTCTAATGGTATTCTATGTTGGGAAGAAAATACCCACATTTAGAGTTTTTTAGGTACCTTAGTACACAGTGTGCAGCCTTAAGGTGTGCTGTGGTTGAACTCTCCATATATTGTGACAAGATGTGTGCTGAATAACTAATATCAGAACGTCAAATATAAAAGCTTTCCCACCAACTTCCTATAATATGTATTATCCACCAACTCATCTCCTGCTACTGCCTTCCTCAATTTTTCATATTGAACAAAAGGTGTAACAAGTGGCTTGCAATCCAAGTAGTCAAACTCTATTAACATATCTAAAACATCACTTCCTCTTATTTAAGACAATCTCTCTATGTTATCTTGCAAGTTTTAAACCCAAAAAATACTTTGGTGCCCAAAGAACATTTAACTTAAAAAGACTTTCCAAATGAGAAACAAACTTATCCACAACAGTAGAGGACTTACTTCCAATAAGTATATCATCTACGTACACTATGACTACGAACAATGTTCCATCCAAAACCATCATAAACAAGGAGTAGTCAGATTGTGATTGAACAAGACCAAAAGCCAACATTGCAGACATTAGTTTTGCATTCCACTGACACGAGGCTTGCTTTAACCCATACAGACTCTTCTTCGATTTACATACCAGATGATTTGAAGTAGTACTATACTACCCCTGAAGCTCATATCCAGATGGCAAGTTCATATAAACAACCTCATCCAAGTACCCATCTAGGAAAGTATTGTTGATGTCGAGTTGACAGAGTTGCCAAACTCACACAGTTGCCAAAGTCAAGAACACTCTCACAGTTGCTTGTTTTGCAACGGTACAAAAAGTTTCCTTAAAAACAAAACCATCAATCTGACTGTAGCCCTTAGCCACAAGTCGTGCCTTAAACCTCCTGATAGAACTATGAACTTTTAATTGATCTTATAGATCCATTTAGATCCCACCATGTGCATTCCATCAGGTTTGGGAACAGTAGTTCAGGTGTTATTTGATTCTAATGCAGCAAGTTCTTCCTTCATAGAAAGCCTCCAAGCTTTATGTCGGTTAGCTTTAGTGAAAGATTGTGGTTTAACTAATGTAGTGACTAAAGTAACCATAACTGCATAATCAAATGATAAGAACTGTGATGATAAATAATCATGTATTAGATATATATAAAATGAATTTACCAATAATGGTGATAAATCATTTTTCTAAATGTTCAAATGTCGAGGCATATTTCTTTGTCTAGTGCTCCTTCGTGGAACCTGAGGAGACTGTATGACCTGATGTGGACATGTGGAGACCGAAGTAGAGTGATTTGAAAAATGTGTGACCGAAGGAGATGATAAATGTGTTATTCCTTCATCTTCACTTGCATCATGAGATTGAATACAAGACATAGGAATATGAGAATATGAAGAGGTAGCTTTTACATTAGAACAAGGAAATTTTGTTTCATGAAAGATTACATCTCGGGACACAGACATAACATGCTTATCAAGATCAAAAAAATTATACCCTTTTATACTAATTGGATATCCAAAAAACAAACAATGTCTTGCACATGAATCAAACTTACTACGATGCTGAGACAATGTTGAGGCTAAACCAAATACCCAAATACTTTCATGTGATCATATGACGTAGGTTTTTAAAGAAACAAACATTCAATTGGTAAAATGAGAATATAGAAATGGCAATCTATTGATAACATGAGTGGCAACAAGTATAGCATCACCCCAGAATTTAAAAGGCAAAGATGCTTGAAATAAGAAAGAATGTGCCACATTAAGTAAATACTAATAATTGCATTCTTTTAAGGTGTTTTAACACAAGACAATTGATGAACAATACTATGTGCGTGATAAAACTCTGTAAGCTTAAACTCAATCCTATTATCAGAACGAACACATTTAATAAAAGCACCAAATTGATTCAACACATAAGCATGAAATAATGACAAGAAATAATGACATCTAGATAGACTTGGTTTAGAGTAAGGACCCTAAACACTAACATGTATTAATTCAAAAGCTAAAAGAGTACACTTTGCATGTAAAGAAAAAGGCAAACATTTTTGTTTGGCCTTTGGAAAAATATCACATATAAGGATTTCAGAGGAATGAACACACTGAAATTTTTCTCATGAATTATATTCAAATTTTCAAAAGATGGATGTCCAAGCCTATAATGCCATATATTTAAGGAAGAAACAGTTGTTGCACATACACAATGAAATACTTTAGGCAAAGGACAACAAATGAACAAACCAGGTATAAAATCAGCACGCCCAATCATGGTCTTGGAATTGAGATCCTAAATAGAACACGAAGCATCAGTAAAACAAAGATTATACTTTTGGAACTATAATAAACAACTAATAGAAACAAGGTTGAATTTGAATTGTAGAACAAATAGGACATGCTCAAGAATAAAAGACTATCTAATTTTATTGACCCTATAAAAAAGCATCCAACTCATCACTAATAGGTAATTGAACTAAAACACTAGTGACTCTTTTATGTTCAATAAAAAATTATATTGTACCATACGTTATCTGTAGCCCCAGTGTCTATGATCCAATCATTGGAGTGATATTGTGTAGCACTACCATCCATAAAACCAAAACAACTACTAAAACAAGAGATAACACCTAAAACAATAGGTTGATGAGAAAATGAGCTCAGAACAGCCTTCATAGCATTTGCACTTGAAGTTACTTTGGAGGATGTTATAAATAAACATAAACAATCAACTTCTTGTTACAATTTAACAACATTATCATGAGAATATTGCACTTGTGTTGGCAATGAAACATTACCACCATTCTTAGGAAAAACTTCATTCTTCAATAAATCTACTAGAATTCACACAATTAACATTTGTCACTCTCCTCCCTTTAGATCTTAAACCAAAATTTGGTGAAATCCAATCAACCTGTAACATTTATCCCTAGTATGTCCTGCTTTCTGGTAAAAAGAACACTCCACATTATTATTACGGGACCTAAATTGTTGCACATTTATAGAAATATGCTCTTTCAAGAGCTCAGTTTATTGAACATTATAACTCTACTAAGATTCTTCTATCAATACAAGATTATACACCTCATCAAGACAAGGAAAAGGTCTCATCATCGTAATTTGAGGTTGAACCAAATGAAAAGTTTCATTTAACACATTGAGAAAAATAAATGCACAATCCTGCTCCTGAAGTGCTGTAAACTTCTCAAAACACTCCATGTTGCAAAATCCACATGTACAATCTGGTATAGGTCAAAATAACTTAAATTCCTCCCATATTGTACTAAGCTCATCAAAATACTCATCCACCAATTTAGTTTCTTGAATAATTACACACACTTAATGTTTTAAATGACATATCCTCGTTATATCCTCTTTTGAAAAATGTCTTTTAAGAACATCCTATATTTGAGAAGCAAATTTGAGGTATAAAAACTCTTGTAGTGAGATTAGAAGATATAGAATGCAATAGCCAAGTCACAATTAAATCATTACATCAATTCCACACACCATACATCGAATCTATTGAAGGAGGAGGTGAAATCTCATGATTGATGAAGCCAAGTTTATTAGAAACAGGAAATGCAAGGAGAAATTGTGACGCCCCAATTCGGAAAAATTTATTTTTATATATATATGAAGATGGAAAATGCCCTATATTTTTTTTTTCTTTTAAAAGCATTACATTCAATCAGATAAGTTATGTATGAGAGAGAAAATAGAAGAATGGCTTTCGATGCATTAATACAAAACATTTGTTCATCAGAGTTTAAAATGCG
>CANYCX011333659.1:0-10285 GCA_948193385.1 Breynia disticha f. nivosa | reverse complement strand
TCATTTGTTTAATCATTTTTTTTTAAATTTAAAAATCAACAACCATTTCGATAGATTAGATAATAAATTAAATTGAGAGTAGTAGTACTTGAACGGACCCGTGGATACGACACTCAACACTTCATTTTTCTATACTATATGCGATAGGTGCGCTTGCCTTAAATACATTTCTTTAGTATTACTAAAGGACGTGTCAGTTACAAGAACATAAGAGAAGATAAGCACAAATACTTTGAGAGACACTAATTAATTCTTTTGTAATCTTGTGTTTAATCTTCTCTCCAGCAAAAACCTCAATTTATAAGCCCCCTTGAGTTTTTGCCTGTTATACTTTAATACTGACAACATTCACCTGCTTTAAAAAATCAACTTTTGTTCACTATCAGCTGCATCAGTTGACTGGTTTTTTCTGCACTTGAGTAAAACCATATTTCAGTCGACTGGTTTTTTCTGCACTTAAGTAAAAACCACACACCAGTCGACTTAGACAAATCACCAATCGACTGGTTTATCACCAAACATGCTCCAGGTCATAACGCGGTGTCAATTTGAAGAACGCGATTTTGTACCTTCCCCGCGTACTGTTTAAGTCGACTAGAATACTTACCAGTCGACTGGTTTCACCTGCCAGTCGACTTGTGCACCTGTACATCTTGCCTTTTGAACTTCAAAAGTCATATCTCCAATTTTTAGGTCAAAAGCATTATTCTCATCCATAATTTTTGGTTTAGTGACTCAAAATATTCTCTACAACTTTCTTCAAACATTCCACTAAACATGTCCCTTGTTTTAAGGTCAAAGGTATGATCCCTTACCATATTTTTAGGATTTGTGGCTCGTATGAGCTGTCCACTATCTTCACTAATCGATTGGTACATTTGTCGGTCGACTGTCTCAACCTGTACACTCAGAAATAGTCGTTACATTCTTCTCATTTTGATTTTTCAGCACACCAGTCGACTTATCCAAACATCAGTCGACTAATGGATCTGCTACTTGACTGTTTTTTATTTTACTCAAGTAAAATGTTGATTTTCAGCTTTTGTTCAATTAAGCTCAAATCTCCAATTTGAGTTCTCCGACACACTTTGATGAACATTCCTTTGATTTTAAACACTTTGTCAATCCTAAGATTAATCTTTATCAATTTCATTATTTCACACATTATCAAAACACAATGAGTATCTTAATGTTTACCACCATCAATCCAACAAATATGTATATAGATATTTGGGTCTATAGTATAAGTGAGCATTACACATAAATGACTTATTAAACAAGTTGTGCGACTTACATAAGAGTAGTTTTAGACAAAACGTGAGTTTTGTTCTTACATAGAAAAAAAATTATCCTCTTTTCTTTTATCCATTCGTCCATGAGATTTTTTTCTCTTACGAATCATTCAAGGTAAATGGAGTATCGTGGTACAATGAGTAGCATGCATTAACTTTCTTCTCACTATTTGTGGGTTGTAGTTAGAGACGATTGACAACAACATTGTCTGATGTATCTCATCGTCATTTGGTTGCACTAATAATGTTAGTGTAATTTATTTGAAGCGATTAACGTGATATTGTTTATTTCGTCAAGTAAAGATATTTTTCATTGGTATCAAAGCTGTTGGACTATTTAGATACTAAAAATATATTTTTATGTCTAAAAACATTGTTGTCAGCACTCATAAATCTACCATACACTACCTGTATTTTTTCGTTCAAAACTAAATTCGAAAATTAGACTATGCTTGTGTACCCTATCGAAAACATGTCAAATTAGTCTGGGATTTCATAATTTGGACACAAGAAATGAATTCGAAATTCCTAGAAACCTAATAATCTCGATTTTGATGATCGAAAAAATCGCAAATGCGTTGAACAGAGACTGGACATGTATGTTTTGGACAGTTTTTTGTGAACAATGTTGACATTTGTTCTAGGTTGAAGAAGGAAGGGCTACACAACACTTTTTGATTGGACTAGAGCTTAAAAGTCAATGATTTTGACGACGTGTTGATATCAAACCGAAATGAATACAAAGCGGCGGATTGAACCAAACTTAACCGAAGTCAGATGGATCTAAAACTTAACCAGCTAAACGAACCGAACCAAACCGACCCAAAACCAGAACCAATAGTATTGAACTAAGCCTTTGCCACTGAAGTGCACAGTCATTAGCCAAGTCATCTTCAACGTCAGCACCAACCCACCAAAATAGTGGTAAAAAAACCTTATGAATCCTATTAATTAAGTATATTATAAGGCGTTCATACAAGGGATTTGAGTTATAATAAAGAGGAGATTGTAGACTGTCTACTGCACCTATTCTTGGTAGGCGAGGCCGTCAAGTTTAACTCAACAAAAATTCTTAAGGTGTTCGTTAATCAAGTGTTGAGAGCATTCCAATCACAATCTCTTAATTTTTTTTAAATATTATTTTTTATTTATTATTCTTTAAAATTATAAAATTCAAACACCATTTAAACCATTGGAAGAAGATGTATACAGGATAAAATAAAACAATAAATTATCACTATTAGATACAATAAAATAATTTAAGCATTTAATTTGTCAATAAGAAGAAATTTTTATTTTATATAATCTATAAATTAGAGTACTCAATGAGAACAATTCTTATTTTAAAATTCATCGCTTAAAGAGAGACTTAATAAAACAATTAGCACTATTACATACAATGAAATAAATTTAAACATTGAATTTGTTCAATAAAAAATAATCTTTATTCTATATAACTTATACAATTTTAATATAACAAGTGGAATATTCAATAAAAACAGTCATTGTTTTAAAATCCACCCTACTTTCCTTTTACAAATTGGACTACGAAGAAGATTGTTGAGTGAAATGAAGTACTTGCCTTCTCTACACTGATCAAAGTTAGCTAGTCTTAGTGTGTGTTTGGCATTGTTGTTGCCAAAAGCAACAGCAGATTTTGGAAACCAACAGCTATTATTTGTGTTTGGTTATTATAAAGTTAGCTTTTGTAAATTGAGATTATTGAATAAAAATAGATTTTAGAGAAAGCATGGAAAGGTAGCTTTGTGGGAAAGTGGAAAAATTGATTTCACGGCCAGCAGGAACCCAAACATTAGTAGACAAAAATATCCTCATTATTTATAAGAATTACACATAAACCTAATATATAAAGTACAATTAGAATTGTGCTTTCTGACATAAAGCTTCTCTATACCAAAAAAGTTCTTTCTTCTCAGCTGCAATTTTCAACAGCTCTTCATCCTTCCAAAAGAGGATTCTGCAATCCACTAGGTAAAAATTTTGTAATCTTTTTCTAATCATATTTTATGGGCTTTAATATGTATATTAATAGATATATAAATTTGTGATTTTTTTTGGTTAATTTAATATTGATATGCGAAACTTGTAAAGTGAATTCCTGAATTTCTTTTATCAATAAAAATTATAAAATGAAGCATATTGACATTGCAATTGTGTTTTGAATTACGTTTAGCTTATTAGTTTTACAGATTTTTTTAATTTAATAAATCTATGAGTCCTAGAGAACGATGAATACAGCCACTTTTTTTCTAACTTTAATTGCTAAGATTTATGGTCAATCTCATTAAGAAGTCATGAAAGATTTATATGAGCTATCTGATGAAATTCCTATTGAAAGCGAGTTACATTTTTTTGCTTCTTTGATGTTTGAGAAGAAAGAAAAAAGAGAGGCATTTAAAGAAATGGCTACACGTGATGCCAAAGTTGGTTGGGTGAAATTTCAACAAGTTTTCAATACTTCTAGAGGGAATATGTAGACTATTTTAAGAATGTTTCTTTGGTGTTGTTAACATTAGTTTCTTATTAATTTGTTTTATCATTTGTTATGTTCTGTAACTCAGCATTTGGCCAGAACAAATTATTTGAATATTTTATTATTTTTCTTTAAATATCTTAATTTAATTTTTTTTATGGATGAAGATATGGAAGGGCGCTACAAAGGAGCATATCTCGATTTTTTTGAGAATAACCATGAAGAACATGTAATTGAGGATGATAGCAGTGATGATGAGTTTTGGACGTTAACTGCTTGTACAGTTGTTACAATAACTGAGTATTATTGTGACTATATACATAAAGTTCCTTGCATGATCTCTTGTCAGACTGGAATAAAATGGATTATTGAAATTTTAGAAGGTCATGAAACAAGATGCCTAAATATGTTTCGTATGAAACCTGATGCATTTTTGCAATTATGTACTATATTAGAGGGAAGATATGGTTTAAGATCATCAAGAAGAATGTCAGTTGTCGAGAAAGTTGAGCTATTTATTTATACATTAACCCAAGGAGCATCTAATCGATCAGTACAAGAGCGATTTTAACATTCTGGTGAGAATATTAATAGAATTTTCAATGAAGTTTTACAATTTGTGGGAATATTTGCGAATGGTTTGTTGAAGCCTATTGATCATGAATTTAGAGATATTCCTTCTCACATAGTCAATGACGATCGATACATGCCATATTTCAAGGTAATTTTATATGTATATTTGCATAAATTCCTCGAGTTTTTATTTAATTTTTTATTTTTTCTATGAATATGAAAAAATAAGTTTGTATTGGAGCTATCGATGGTACTTATGTGCATGATTGTGTGCCTCAAAATGATCAAGTACGATTCATTGGACAAAAAGAATACCAACACAAAATATCATGGCGGGGTGCAGTTTCGATATGCAATTCACTTTCGTCTTGGCAGGATATGAAGGGATAGCACATGATAGTTGTATTTTTTCAAAAGCCATTTATACTAAAAAACTAAATTTTTTGTCACCGCCGCCTGGTAATTATTAAATTTTATAATATTTTCATTGCAATTATTCTTTTTACTTATTTATATTTATTTGACATTTATATAAAAAAATATTACTTGGTTGATGCTGGTTATCCAAACCTTGAAGGATATCTTGGACCGTATAGAGGAGTAAGATATCATCTTCCAGAATTTTAGCGTGGGCAACCACCTATTGGATATCAAAAAATATTTAGCAAGACACATTTATCTCTTAGAAGTTGTATTGAGAGGACTTTTGGAGTTTGGAAGAAAAGATGGAAGATTTTAAGAGATATGCCTTCATATTCTTTTGCTATGCAAGTAGATATAATTTTTGCTTCAATGACATAGCATAATTTTATAAGGCGACATAGTTTGGTAGATCCTATATTTATTAGAGTTGATGCAAATCCAAGTTTTGTACCGCATGATATTTTTCAGGACAGTGAAAATATGCAAGCAGAAAATAGCCAAAGAAATAGCAGATCTAAAGAAATGGATGAAGTTCGTGATCAAATAGCTGTAAATTTATTAACACGAAGAAATTATAGATAGACATGTATATTTATTACGAAGACTTCAATTGAAATTAATTTTAATGCTATTATTTTTTTATTGAATATTATATTTATAAAAAAATATTACAGTTTAATAATATTTATATATTTTTAGACTTATATATTGTCATTTTCTGTCATTTTATATAACAGCTGTTTTTATCAAACAAAATCCAAGTTTTTTTTCAATTACAACATTTTTTTACCAAACAGCTAATTGTTTTAATTTACAGCACTTTTTTAAAACAAAATTTTTTCCAACAACAAAAACAATTTTTAACACAATCCCAAACAGACTCTTATTCAATTCGGCTGGACCATCCCGCTATACTTAAATCTGAAATTGGCCTCCATATTCTGCACGTAAAACAAGCGCATCACGAATGAATCTATAAGGATCTGCATTTAACTTTCCATATACTGTGACATCCAAGTCGTGCAAATACATAACAGATACATTACATTTCATTTTACAGAAGCTCAATACACTAAAACGCAGATAAAATAAAAGAAAAGAGAAACACAAGCAAGGATTATTGCTAATTTTTATTCATTAACCTCTCTTAGAGCCATTTAATACATATTACTACTTAAAAAGACGTCTTCAAAGTAGTATTTACTCATCTCCAAGGAAGAAAATCGTAGGCTTTTTGGGTTCAGTGATCTCCACAGTTCCTTCCAACATCTTCGCAACTTTCCCCATTGATGGTCTCATATCAGGCCTATCTTGAAGGCACCACATTGCTGTTTTCACCATTCGATCCACCATCTCAAAATGCAACCTCGCATCATAACAATGCTTGATTTGACGATCCAATATATCCTCTACTTTCACTTCCTTGAACACCTTATCGAATGCCCACCTTGGAAAATACCAATCTTCGCTGTCCATTAAAGATCCTTGCATCTCGAAGTTCCTTGACCCTGTCACAATTTCAAGCAGCACCATTCCAAAACTGTACACATCAGCTTTGGGGGTTATGGGATCGCTCCGGACCCATTCTGGAGCCATGTACCCACGAGTGCCGCGGATCCGAGACATGCTTACCATATCCTCTTTTCTCCTCAACTTAGCCAACCCAAAGTCAGAAATCTTGGGGCAAAAATCATCACCTAATAAGATGTTCTCTGGCTTGATATCGCAATGCAACACCCACTCTAAACACTCCTCATGTAAGTATGCAATTGCTCTTGCCACACCAAGAGCAATTCTATACCTGATCCCCCAGTCAAGTATGGGTTTACGCCCGTCTATCGCAACAGGACCCATATCGCCGTCTGGTCCAGAAGTTGCAACTCGACCCGCTGGGAATAAATACTTGTCGAGAGACCCATTAGGCACATACTCGTAAACTAAAATCCTCTGGTTTTTCTCAGCACAAAAACCCCACAACCTTACCAAATTAAGATGGTGCATCCTGGCAATAATAGTCACCTCAGCCCAAAACTCTGCATCACCACCAGTTACATTTTTCAAGCACTTGACAGCAACAATTCTCTTATCGCTTAATTCACCTCTGTAAACATCACCAAACCCACCTTTCCCTATAGCATTAGAGAAGTCATTAGTGGCTGCTTTAAGCTCAGCGTGAGAGAACCTTTTAGGTCCTCCGGTAGGCAAGAGTTCAAGGCCTAATGTCCGAGCCATGTCTCTGTACTTAATGTACTTCTTCAAGAATGCCCAGAAAAATAAAACTCCAGCAATCAACTCCGCCGCGAAAAGGGTACATATAATTGCAATGTTTCTTGCTGTTGTGTTGGACTCTTCGGGAGGGAATGGCAGGCTTATATTAACAGGACAAGTAGTCTCCAACAGACTGGTCATTCCAGTATATTGAGACACATCTCTCTCTGCATTATCCAATCTCAAAAACATTGCAGTTTCAGTACCAGGTGACCAATACCCAAATAACATTCTGTCCAATTGAAGCACACAATAGCCCTTTCCATCATACTTGAACATAAAACCCAGACAATTCGCCTTTGCCAAACACTGTGCTTGACAATCTGAGAAATTTCTAGCATTCAAATTACTCTGATTCGACCCACCAGTGAAATTAACATAATCAAGCCTTTCAAACCTGGTCCGTCTACTTGGATTCAGAGCAATTTTCCGGGAACATGATTCAGGATCCAAAGTATTCTTGGCGAAGCCGGGTGGGCATTCGCAGGATGTGATGTCAGACCCATTGTTCATGCAGATAGCATTAGCTCCACACACACCATGGACCTTACACAACTCCTGTAAAGCCAACCACGCCACAAAACAATCCTTACCATCTATGCCACAGCTATAAATTCTCAAATTCCCATCATTATCGACACTCAATCTCCTAAGCCTATTTGGAGCTCCAAAATCAGCAGATATCACAGCAGAAGCCCCACCATCCACACTACTAACACTTCCATCATCGTTTAACTTATCGAACGTACTGGGAGCTGTCCAATAAGTATCATTCATAGAATAAAAAACCAGAGCAGAACTATCCATTAACTTGAACTTACCGTTTGTTGACGTGAGAGTCAAGTCAGCCGTGTCTTGACCAGGCAGGAAGGTGTCTGATGGGAGTTTATAACTCTCAAAGCCACCACAAATAAGATTCCCTCCTTCAATCAAAGCAAGTCCAGTTCTGCAAGTTGAATTGCTGGGTAAAAGGTTATTGGTAGAGGAGGAGGAATTAGTGAGTGTGAGTTGTCCTGTGGAGTTGTTTATGGCCAAAGAGGCCGTGGAGGAGAGCGTCAAAGGAAAACCATTGGAGTTGAGTGACCAAATAATTGTTCTATTTTGAAAATTGTTGTACCATATTGAGAAAGAGAAGGTACTTGAGTTGTTATTCTGGAGAAAGCCGG
The DNA here is from genome assembly GCA_948193385.1 of Breynia disticha f. nivosa. Classification (NCBI taxonomy): domain Eukaryota; kingdom Viridiplantae; phylum Streptophyta; class Magnoliopsida; order Malpighiales; family Phyllanthaceae; genus Breynia; species Breynia disticha. The sequence continues at coordinate 2,069 of CANYCX011333659.1, read as the reverse complement.
CGGCGAAAGTTGAGTTGGGAGAGAGGAGAGTGAGGTTACTGTTTGAGGGTATCCATGGGGAATTGGAGGAAGTGAAAGTGTTGATGGTCTGGGAAGAAGAGATCGAAAGAGTTGAAAGAAGAAGAAGGAAAGGAAGAGAAAGAGAGATCATTTTGTTGGGTGTGAATGTGTGGAAGGAAGGATGAAGAAGATAGTTTAAGGTGTTTCAATGGCGGCTTTAGTGGGAGAGAAGACTTTTCTCCAACGTAGACTTGGGGTGGCATTATTTAGTTTTCTTGACTGCCATATGTTTTGGTAATAATTAAGAAATTCAACTTGAATGGCCTTCGTCTATTTAATCTCCATTTCATCCCTCGGCTTGAGGGCCCCGAGAAGAAGACGGACATTGGATTGGACTCCACTGCTTCTTCTAACGTTTCATTTGTGATTCTGTAAACATTCCACTGCTTCATTTTAAGAAATCAAAGTATTAATTTTTACACTGAGTTTAACGCTAAAAAGAGTGCATGAAGTTGTGAGATTTAATTCTTGATTTTATAGCAGAATTTATACAAATTTTGACCTGCTCATTCGTCAGTTTTTTTTCCTCTACTTTTGATTCATGAGTTTGTCAGATACTTTCTTAAAATTTAAAGAAAAATATATATGTATTATTTTTCACTGCCTTGTTTTGATTCACAGTGTTTAGTTGCATTTCATTTTTGCATCATGTTTATCATTTTCAGGTGATAATTTAGACGAAATATGTAGAATTAGAGCTGCTTGAAATTAAGGAAGAAATAAAGTCAAATTTTTATATGAGTCCACTTAAGAGGGACTCATTGAACTCTTACATGATTTTACCGTAAATTTTAAACTGTTTTTTTATTGAATAAATTTAAAACTCAGATTTATTTTTACTCTATCAAACAATCACAAATCTGTGTCTCAATGAAGTAAAAGTCGCCGTAAAAATAAACTTGTTTTAGACATTTTTAATAGGTTCCTAATTAAGTTTCAAACTAGGTTATGATATATATATAACCAGAAGTAAGTTTTTGTTAGGTTTTGCTCATCCACTCTCTATTGAACTTTTATTTTGATAGCTACACTATAAACAACAAAACTCTTTTCTAATTAAAGTTTATTGAAGTTGGACTTTCATATATTTTTAAGAATGTAATATTTATTGCTATTTATTTATTTAATATATTTCTATTTTTGAATGTTTATTATTATTATTATTTTGTTGATTGATTTGATTGGATCAATTGAATTAGTTAAAATAATAATAATCTATCAGTTAGATTCTAGATCCATAATTGCATATTTTAGTGTAAGTGATGAGTTAATACTGTTGTCATTAGCAAAATACAATAATATTATTTTAATAAATGATATATTAATATTGATTATCTTTTGTTATCTAATCAATTACCTAAAGAAACAATTTGTCTGTGAGCACCTTTTATTTGCAGAAGTTTTGACAGCTTGATTTGAATTGCTAAAGGGATCATTTTGAAAATTTGTTTTTTCTGGTGCAAACTGGTGGTGACTTATTCTTGCTGTTGGCATAGCCTGGTAGCAAATTTACAGTTAATTCTGCAGACATTCTTAGCATTATAACCTTCTTTGTTCATCTCATGTGGGGTTGCTTATGTTTTATCATCGAGCCATGTTTGTGACTTATGTTTCTGTATCGTTTAGGGCATCTCCTTGCTTCATTAGTTGCCTTGAATATGTTCATCAATGTTGGCAACTGTTATTCGATTTGATTTCACCTTCTCTGTTGTACTTATCGGAAACTGAAAGCCATTATTCTGAATGAAAACAAGTGCGCCACTAATGTATCAACCATTGCAATATTAACTTGCACATCAAGTGGATGATATATGGTGCCATGATTTGGAATTTGCCCACTCATTGCATGTTATTATATTATTCTTTGTTTATTATATATATTATTTGAGTATTAAATATTGTACTTGATTTTTCTGCAATTATATCCATAAACAGCCTGTCATGTTGAAACTGACTGTCAACACAACTGATGCTGGTATTGTTGGTTCATTTTAAATATATTATTTATA
>CANYCX011332704.1:0-14768 GCA_948193385.1 Breynia disticha f. nivosa | reverse complement strand
TATATATATATATATATATGTATGTATGTATGTATGTATGTATGTATGTATATATGTATGTATGTATGTATGTTGTATGTATGTATGTATGTATGTATCTATGTATGTATATATATATATATATATATATATATAGATATATATATATACATACATACATACATACATACATACATACATACATATATTCATATATATATATGATTTGCATGAGAGTATAAATCGTCAATTTGGGAAATGATAAGGGTGTGGATAGCTAGGAGGGAAATGGAGTTTAAGAGGACCTTTAAAAGAGTAAAAATATAGCAATTGCAAGGAAGAATAATGCACGTTATTTTGCTAAATAGCATATGTTATTCTTGACTGGTAATGTAGGATACTAATGTACGTTACTGGTGGCCAAACCTCCATTATTGAGACCTCTGGACGCATCAATTAAAAGAGGAAAAAATGTTTAAGCAGAAAAAACTCAAACAACACCCCCAAACACACTCCCAACCCCAAATAACCTCCCAACAAGCCTCACAACCCTTATCAATCTTACCCACACATATTTTACCACATCCATACACAAAATCCATCACCTCTCTCCAAATCAAACTGCACCTAAGGTTGGTAAAAGAGCATCCACACAAGGTAATGTTCGAAATTTTAGGTAAAATTGAGAATTTTAGGAGGGGAATGGTATTGATTTGGGGTTAACTAAGTGGTGAGGGGTTGTATTGCATTAGGGGAAATGAGTTTAGGGTTTTAATAAAGAGAATAGAGAAGAAAAGAGTTGGGGTAATTTAGGGTTTTGGAAGAAAAGGGGGAATTAGTAGGTAAGGCTTTAGTAAGAGTGTAGGAGGGAATTTGATGAGTTAGAGAGACTTGAGAAGCATGCGAATTGAGTTATATCAAACTATTAATGTAATAAATGTTGTTTTTGATGAATGTTGTAGGAGCCAAAACCGCAGAGGAGACAGAGCGAGCACTGGAAGGGGCTGCTTAGTTGCATCAGGGTACATGTGTACCTCGACACTTACTTATCCATATATAGTTTATACATGGTTGAGTATATTTGACTTTAAAGTGCGTGTGCTTTTGTGCAAATAGATGCAATGTGTGAAATGCATAAAATGTGACTTGTATGCCTAATACATGAATTAGTGTCTATGATTGGAATGTTAGTGATGTGTTTGAGAAGATTGTGAATTGCGATAAGGCGTGATGTATTTACATGGAAAATGAGATATGATGTGACTTATATGCATTGTGTGATTTATGTTTATGGTGAGAGTCCTTGAATGATGTTTGATGAGGTTGTGATGTTTGGTTAAATGTGGTAATAATTATATGAAAATTATGAATTTTATGACTTGTATGAGTTAAATATTAAGGATGTTGAGTATGAAAGTATATAGTGATTTACATAATTAATATGACGACTTGAGTATGAGATTGTTGTTAAATTAATGATGATAGCATATTTGGCTTAAGAGTGCGTGTGTGTATGTAAGAGTATACAGTGTGTGAGATGCATATGATGTGACTAGTATGAAAGATATATGAGTTTGTGTATCTGAATTGGAGTTCTAAAATGGTGTCTGATGAGATTGCAATTGATTTTAAGTGGAATGTTATTTCATATAGAAATGATGATTGAATGCACTTCGTGAATGATGTGTGCAAATTGACTGTTCCTAAATGAATGTAATCTAAATACAATGTGAATGAAATGATTGAAGTGGCTAATGAAAACCTTGCACATGTTGATGGATTTTGATCTATAGTTTGGAAATGTTTGATTGATCTGGATGATTGTAATGGCATTGGTAGGTGTATATCTCGACACTTGTCTATCTATGGATTGCTTATACATGGTTAATCATATATGGTCTTAATGTTACATACATGTATGTTTGTGTTGTAAGTGTCATTAAGCTTCGTTGTTCGCGAATGATACGAATGATAATGGGATGTGCTTTATAAAATGTTGTCAATATGATATGGTCGAGATGACCCATGTGATTTTGTGAAAACTTGTGTATATTGATGACTTGAGCTCTACCTGTGTTTTGATGTGGGTGTTGACCTTGATGATTGTAATATTCATTACAAATGGTCTGATTGAATATGGAGGTGATGATGGTTTGAAATATTTCATGCTTAACATCTCATGTATGTGATTATGCATTTGGAAATACCCGCATGCATGAGCATAACATCATAACATCTTGCATTAGAGGAGCATGCGGCTCGTAGGCACGTAGAGGAGCATGCGGCTCATAGACACGTAGAGGAGCATGCGACTCATATGTATTGTGAAGCATGAGGCTCAATTGATAATCAAGAAAGGAGCATGAGGCTCAATTTTGTGGGAGCATGCGGCTCAAAATAAAAGATTAAAAAAAAGGAGCATGCAGCTCAATTTTGTGGGAGCATGAGGCTCAATTTGATTTTAGGAGCAAACGACTCATTTTATAAAAGAAATATTTAGAAAAAGATTACTACATTGGCATGCATCATTACATTCATGTGCATTAATCTGCTTTGTGTCTATAAAAGTATGAGGTGATCATATAAGAACTATGATAGTTCAAATGAGATTGAGATTATGGTTGAATTGTGGTAATTTAACGACTCTGAGGAGGATATATGATATAACTATGATGGTTTCAGAATGAAAAGCAATGAATTGATAATTTGGTCATTGTTGTATTGTGAATGTTTCCAAAAGGAAAAACAATGGATTATGGATAGGTTGTGTTGTATTGTGCGCGTTAAAAATGAGATAAGTATGAGAAACTTGTGCTTATTAATGATACAGTTTGTAAGTGATTGACGAGTTTGATGAAATATGCTTATATGTTAAGATTAAATGTTATTAATGAATGATTGAAATGTAAACTGTAGTAGGGTATAAGTGAGTACATTGTGAGGTTGAATGTCATTATATCGTGTTATGTTGTGATAGTGGAAAGTGAGTTCTGTGTATGTGGAAATGATATGAGTGTTTAAGACTTGAACTTTAAGAATGATAATGTTTTCTGGTTATTGATAAGTCTTGATGAGATGTGTTTGTATGGTTGATTCCATGTAATCGGTGAACTAATGAAATGGAAATTTGTACAAGAGAATGATTGAAATGTGATGTAAAAGATTGTGCTTATTTTGTGATGTAGGGGTTGTGTTATAATGTGTTAAGGGTAAGAGATTTATGTTGTGCAGGTTGATTATCGTACAGTTGCTCTTGGTCATAACGTACATTATTCAAGTATACAAAATAAAAATAATGGGAGAAACCCAGGTTTGGTCACATACTCGAAGAAAATTTGTGTAAGGAATTTGTAGGCGAAATGATTAGTAACCAAACTAGTTGACACTATATTGGGTGTTAGCATGTATATCTTTATATAAAGTGATTGATATGCAAAATTGGTTTGGTTGATGTTACTTAAATGTAATAGAAATTAAGGTAAAAGGGGGTATTGATTGAAAATGTTGTTAAGTATGTATTATGTTTGGAGTGATGTTTGAAAGGGTTAGGATATAAGGGTGGATGATTAACATCTAATATGCATAAATGATACATGGTAACTAAAAATCTAATGAATAAGAAATTAACCTATAACTATTGTTTGAAATTAATAGTAATTGGAATAAATGAGTGGTTGAATGAATGTATGAAAATATGTAATCGTTTTCATCTTGGTGTTAATGGGTTTCTTGATGTATTAGGATTAATGTAATGTACCGTGCATGTTTGATAAGTTTTAATTGGGGTTGTAGCGGATGAAATGAGAACTAAAATGAAAATTATTGCTAATGTTATCATGTTGATTATCTTATGCTAAGATGTGGAATGTGTGTGATAATTAATGAACGAGTGTCTTAGACTTTATATGGTTAGGAAAGTGTCATAAGGGTATGCCCTTATTGAGTCTTTGAACTCACAAACAATATTTTTTTTGTTATTTTGTGTTTTAGCACATTGGCAGGAGGTTCCACATTGGGGTCGACAATGCAAAGATAGAAGGTTTTGTAAAACGTTTTCATGGTTTTGAAAACTCCATACATGTTTGTAAAGGTTTTATTTGAGCTTTTCAGCTTTTGATCACGTTTTACTTTTATCCTTATACAGTCGCTGGCTAGGGTTATGGTATCATTTGAACTGTTCATAATTGCAAAAAAAAAATTGTACAGGTTTTCATTTAGAAGAGTTAAATAGAAAAGGAATTATTTAGAAAACTATTAAATACAAAAATGTATTTTTAGGCGTCACAAGATATCTTCTAATCATCATTTAAATTTGAACTTTAAAGTTGAACAATTTGAATACTTGGTATCTAATTTTTTTTGCTAATAATGTAGTTTTTATTGTATTTTTGGGTTTTAGTGTACATGGAGTACCATGTAAAGCTTTATAACTTTCCTTAAATGTTAGTTAGAAATATATTTTCTTCATTTATTGTATTTCTTAAAATTTACACCCATAATACTATGAATAAAACAAAGCTACAAAATAGGCTATCTGCCTTAAAATAACCCAACCAAACTAATAAACAAGTTTCCTTCAGAGGCACCAACATCTCTTAAATACTCAAAAGTCAGTTCCACTGCCATAACCTAAGCACGCCAAACCAAAGTAGTAACTCTTTCTTTCTTACATATACAAATTTTTCTATATCTTTCAATCTCTATGATTACGAACCAACAATACACAATGAATAGAGCTTCTCTTACTTACTCCTCTCGTCTTCCTATAACTTGTATGTTCAGAGAACGAAAATGATGGCAGAAGTGGTGTTAAAATGGAGGTGAATGTATGGTGTGAGGAGTTGGCAAAAATGGTAAGTGGGCTTGTGGTAAATTATGGAATTAAGGTGGATAATGATGGAAAGGATGTCATGAAGGACAAGAGATGAAGAATGGTGAGTTGGACTTCGAGAGTGCAGGCAACAATGGTCTTGGCATGAAAGTGGTGGTGTGATCGTGACAGTGATGTGGGTTTGGTGGTGGCTAAATCTCTAAAATATATGATGTTTCACATAAAAGATTATCAATAAGTAGACAATATGCAGACAATTATTTAAGTGATATGAACATTAAAATAACAATGACTCCCTTTGTTTCATGAAGCTTGCTAATTTAGCATTAAACTTTTATTCCTTAAAGATTTTCAATTTAACCTTTTCATCACTATTTTGCCTAAAAGACACCTTATTTACTCCAATTAATTCTCTTTTCTCATTTTCTTTTTAGCACCTACTTTGTTTAGAATGGTAAATAAATCATTTTATACCTTATTTATTAGTTTTCTTAATTTGTGTGAAAAACTCAAATTAATAAACTTCAAGGAACAGAAGGAGCAAAAAATCATCTTGAAATTTTTGTTGGCAATTGTGGACAATATTTTTATGATGACAATTAGTTGACAGTAATTGTAGACAATATTATTTTGTTGATAACTAGTACACAATGTGTTTTTAATTATTTTTCTTTTGAATTTGTGAGATTTTTTTTGTCAACGTGTTGTCTAGTTTTTGTTAACTAATTTGTTTGCTTATTATCAACTAAATGTCTACTTTATTATTAACTTATTGATAAGAATTAGCAACATGTCTACTAATTATCAACTAATTATCGATAATTTATTTGTCAAATTATTGTCAACTGTTGTCTAAAAATTGTATACTATATAATCTAACATTTAAGGAAGAAATATATAGAGTGTTGGATTATATGGAATTGGTTTCAACTATTGAACACTCTCCTTTTGTTTTACTTTTTTTCTCATATTTTCAGAATATTTTAAGTTTAACATAATGTTTAACAATATTCCACACCAAATTTTTCATAAAGTATATTTTGTGTCTGAAAAACAATAAAAACTAAACGTCGTTTCTTAATGTGAAGCTCCAAAAGAGAAAAGCCCGAGAGTGGATGGTTATTTTTCTCAATTTCACCTTGATGCTTACGTTAATATTGAGAAAATAGTGATTTGTAGAGTAATAGAGTGTTTTGTAAAACCATATATTAAATAAAAAGAGGATGAGTCCATTTATAGACAACTGATGATAATTAGTCAACGTGATTCATGTTATTACTAGAGATCTTCTGATTTTCTTTTAAAATTAAACTCTAAAGTTGAACGTTTTGAATATTTGTTATCTTAGTTTTTGATTAATGGAAGGTAGGCATGATGTACCTATTTATTTAATATGAGTTTTTTTTGTTGTGTCTCACGGTTTTAGTTTAGTCTTATAAGTAGCAGATTATAACATTAGCTCTTTGTTCCTATATTTGGGTTTCCCAAATATATAATTAATTATTTATATGCTGGTAAAGAACTGTTGGAAAAAAATCGTATGGAGACTATTTAATGTTGATTTGGAGTTGTAGAGAGCATTTTTTATATTTAAGTAGTGTTGAGACTGTATATGTTTTTTTTGAATTCTCATTCCACTTTACTTGGCTGAATTATCACTCGTTATTGTGATACAATAGTCAAGTTGTCTAATATGTGTACTAAAACAATGCATATGGTTGCTCACTGTTTTTCCTCTCTTTAAGCAAAGAAAGAAGTTGTGGCATAAGATTTCTCTAGCTCTTTAATGACATTTAATCATTTAGATCAAATTTGGGAGGAATATGATTTCTTTGCATAGGATTGGAGTATTAAGTTGATTGACATGTGGGATAATATTCCCTGCCCCACGTTTTTTCCTCCGAGGAGTTTTGCATTCAAGAGTTTATTTTTAGGTTATATTAAGGTTCCATCTTCTTGAATTTGTGTCCTAATTTCTTTATGAAAATAACTTGGTGTCATTTTAGTTTTTGGGTTATCATCCTTCCTTTTGTAAATTATGGGATGCCCAATTAGGATTTTACTGAAATAGAGTTCTTAACAGTGTTAATGTGACCAAAATAAGGCCTTGTTATGAGGCTGAGATAGAGACTTTGTGTGTGGAAGAGAATCTTTCTATTTCTTCCTTAGTTACGTCAAAAAATTTGTTGAGTGTTGGATGAGGTTATCCTCATATTGCTGATCTTCCAACCAATATGGTACTGTTAAGTGACATTATTAGTGAGACTTCAAACAACAGTTCGTATTCTCGAAGAGAAAAGCTTTCCTTTACTTCCTTTTTTTCATCAAAAAGTTTGTTTGAGTATTGTATAAGGTTATCCTCCTACTTCTGATCTTCCCACCATGGTGGTATTGTTAAATGACAATATTAGTGAGACTTCAAATGAATAATTCTACAAAATGATTATTCCAAAAAGCTATTACGAGGAAAGAGTCTACTTTGAAATGTAAGGGAGAAGATTTTCTTGAGAAAGGTTCAAAAATTATTCTATTACTACTGAGAAGAGTGGTGTAGTTCTTGGTTTGGGCTTCAAACAACTCGGTGGAGGCTCTTCCTCTTAAAAATGGGGGAGATCACATCTTATGAGATCTAAGCTTTATAGTTATGTTAAACAAGATTCTTCTATATCTCATTATAGTGCTCTTTTAAAGGATTCACATGATTTTCTTAACATAGTATTATGAATGAGTTAGACCAACTCTTGAGGAAGCTAATTAAGAGTGAGAAGAATTTTTCATCTTTTACATCCTTCACTGAAAAAAGCTTTTGTTGGAGAGAATCAAACTTTATCTGGGGTTAATTGATACATGTTCTATTGACATGACATAGTTGTTCATAGTTTATTGTATTCCACAATTCTTCCTTCGGATGATAAGTTGTATTTTAAACTAAACTTCAAAATGACATGAACATGTGTGTAGAGGATATTTTGCTCGGGTTGCATAGTTTTTGGTTGCAACTTGCTCCCAAGGATCAAGTGTTTGTCATTATTTGAGGAACAAGGAGATTCTTAATAAGAAAATAGCACTTTTGTAAGATGATCGTGACTCTTTAACTAAAGAGATCCAAGTTTAAATTCTGAGAATAAGAAGCTGAAGTCCAAGAATCATAGGATTCTAGAGGAACATTGTAACCTTTACAAGATGTATAACACATTAAGTGAGGAGCATAAAGGCGTTATGACTCTTATTGAAGAAAAATAGAAACACCTCAAAAAAATTATAGTGTGGAAGAGCGAGGATGATGCATGCATAATATGATATTAAAAAGAAAACTAAATTGTATATTATGCATGCATTTACACCATATTTCCCTAAATGTTTAATTTAAGATTGCAAAAATTCAATAAAAAATTTAATATATCTTAAATGTAACATTATTGAGAAGTATAGACCATATATTTATGAAATGTTGATTGTTTTTTAAGAAATTAACATTAGGATCAATAATTCGTACTAAGGGATGATTGGGATAGAGTAATGGAGAAGCTTGTAGAAATTGGAGAGTAAATTAAGGATAAATTTAGCCAATATCCTCCATGTCCAAATCCAGCACGGCCTGAGTTAGATAAAAAATTAGCCAAAAGTCATCAGCACGATTGATTTTGGAGATGCACGCCCAGTGTGTAGGCTGCAATAGTGCAGAATGACCAATACGATTCCCATGATCCTTAATATGGCCACCGTGTTGCGTGCTACAAGATCTAGATTAGAAGGCATGAGTTTGTGGTGAGTTCCACAGGGCCCATTTAAGGTTTTTATAAACAATACAGCCAACATGGGGACGTTTTGTGTTCCATGCCCATCATACTAGATGAATGAGATTCAAAGGAGCCAACAGAGGAGTGGTGTGTTCCACGCTCAACGTGTTAGATGCTTGAAGATCTAGTAGAGACAACACAGGTGTGGTGGATTCTATACTCACCGTGCAACATAACAAACAATAACACAACATGTACTTTTAAGTACCACGGTCATGTCCTTCTCCAGGATAGAGTGTTTAAGGGGCATTTTTGTCCAATTAAAAGGAAAATAAAGGGGAATATTTAAGAAAAGACTTAGGGATTTTAGGGCAGACATGGGACAATAGATGATAGCATAGCATAGAGAGACACACTTTTATCTTTCTTTTCAATTCCTTTACTTTGATGCTCTTTGTTTTCATGTTTGATTTCCACATTTGAGACAGACAATTTGAAGACTGATCAAGCTTCCTTCTTCATTTATTTCCCTTTACATTTCATTGTCTTATCTTTACATTTGGATACTTTTGACTTATTTATGGTTTTTTAGTTTATGTTTAGTGGATTTTGAATCTGTAGATGTTGATTTGAGTTTTGAATGATATTATTATCTTGAATTTTCTATATGGATGATTTTTCAATTAGATTTTGATATGCTAATGAGAAGTTTTTTGTTTAAATTGGGCAATCAAGGTGGACATCTACCTCCCATTGAAATGATCATGGACTATGCCTAACTACCCATTCATGGGATGGCTCTAGCAGTTGTTCGACCTTGGATAGTGACTAATAGTTATAAAATCAAGCTACACATCATCCAAATGGTACAGATCCAGGTGCATTTTGGAGGGGCGACATGTAAGGATGTTAATTCTCAAATGGAAAGTTTTTGGAAATTTTGGACATCTTTAAGATAAATGGTGTTTCAGAGGATGCAAAATGACTTTTACTCTTCTCATTCTCTTTCAACGATGATGTAAACTTGTGGTTTTGGAGCTTACCTTCCAACTCCATAGAAATATGGGATACACTATGCCATCATTTCTATGAGAAGTACTTTCCACCAACAAAAGTCAGCAAGACTGAGGGTAAAAATCACTAAATACATGAAGTGTTCTCAGGAAAGTTGAGGTGAGACATGAAAAATATTTAAAAAGATGTTTAGAAAGTGTCCACATCATAGGTTGGGCCTTGGTTGCAATTTGAAACATTTTATGATAGGTTAACATTAGATACCAAGTAGGATTTATATTCAATGTCTGGTGGTTCTAGGTTGCACAAAAATCCAGTGGAATATATGGCTTTGATTGAAGAAATGACTTTGAAAAACTATACATGGGGGACAGAGTTGATGGATCGATAAGGTTGTCACCATCTAATAAACTCCAGGTAGATCATATCATATCATATCATATCATTAGAGGCTTAAATGATGGTACATGGTAAACATATTGAGGATCTGACTCGATTACTTAAGGAGAAAGCTATAGGTGGTAAATTTACACAGAGATAAGTGAATTATGTGATATGTGGTGGGGTAATCCGATTGAGAGCTATCATTACACCTCCTATCCATGTTTAGACTAATCTTATGACTATCTCTTTAGCCCAACCATAGAGAAAGTAGAGTTTATCAATAAAAAATGACTATTTCCTTCTCAAAATCAACCTAAGTATCCTCAATAACATTACCAACAACCTTACACCAATCAACAACCCTACCAACCTCCATATCATCCACCATATCAACAATATCAACCACCATCATTTTATTAGAATGCTCTGAGACTACCACCCTTCTCTGATAAAAATAGACCCAATCAACTACAACATGTGAGACAACTATATGGCTAATATGGTAATATGAGTGGGTTTCAAGAAGGGAGTAGCTCTAGTCAGTGGTAGAAGGATGATTGAGGTACTATTAGTTGAGAAGAGGGTTTATAACTCTAGTTAGAAAAATTAGGAATTATAGCAATCATAAAAATAATACCAAATGAAACAGTATGGTTAAACAAATTGCCTTTAAATCGCAGAGTGTTCTACCAAGTGATATAGAGACAAATTCTAAGGAGCATATCAAGAAAATTTTATTGTAAACTGGTAAAAAAATTGAGATTAATCACCATATGGTGAAAGATATGAGAAATGAGTTAAGGATGGTAGAAGATTACAATCATGAAGTGTTGGATGAGAATATTAAGGAAGTTTAAGGGATGATGGATAGAAGAGGGTTAAGAAAGTGGTGATTGATGTGGACTCAGACAAGAGGGATCAAGCTTTTAGCACAAGTCGTAAGTTTCCTATCCTAAAAAAATTCAACGGGAAACCTTGAACAAATAGTTTGGGAAATTCATGAATATCCTCAAAGGGATCCATGCGACGCTTCAATTTTAAGATTCAAATGCTAACATCCTCAAAGGGAAGCCTTGTGAGGTTGATAATGTTTTGTTAGGGGATTTATGTTTAAAATCTTGTAGGAATCATGTGTGAAGGATATTAAGACAATACAAGATATAGGTCAAGTCATTCTTATTTTGTACTATCACATTCTTGATTTCATTTGTGAAATTGGTAAGCTCAAACTTATGATCTCATCATACAATCTGGGTACAGTCATACACTACTCAATGTCACAAATCAAGTGGTCAGGGATATCATCTCTCTTTTGAGAGTGACAATATCTTCACTTCTTTATGGTCACTTTACCATTAATTATAATATACCCAATCATATCTATATTTACAACCTAGTTACATGCCATGTTAGACATACGTCAAAGTATATTAGAATCCACGTAGGACTTATAAAGAGTTTTCTTCTAAGGATTCCAATATAAACACTACTTATGAAAATCTTTGTGACTTTTGTTAACCATGCAATATTTTCATTTGAGTGTATTGATCCAATATATCTTCTTTATAATGTATCTATTTTATCTATGCTCTATGATTGGTGAAACATAATCATTTCACAGATCAACATACTAGTTTTAGTTCATTGTAATTCCCACTATCAATGATCAACTAAGGATGTTAAGATGTTATCCTTTGTTCACATGTTTCACTATCTAGTGCCTTACATTGATAATTAACTAAGACTAACATCTGAGATCATTATATTTATCCTATATGCACAAAGATTTAGATAGATAGAATGTATTTTTCTTATCTTTATCATTTTTTCATAATGATAAGCAAGTCTATGTTATACAATTGTGTTGGACATAGGGTTCACACTAACAAATGTTGACAACATTATGTTAATTGGGAATAAAATTCTAATATTATTTAAAATTAAACAATGATTAAAAAGTGTTTCTTTCTTAATGATAGAATTGGAGAAGCTGAATGGATACTTGGTATCGAGATCTATAGAGATAGATGAGTCAGTTCTTAGACTAAGTTATCTAAGTTGGATGTTGCACATACACATGCATTTGGAATTGTGGGCTTTGAGATTGCAGTATTGATATGTGTTCATATATGTGTTCATAATTGAATAAATGTGTCATAAGTTGGTAGAAACTTCAAATGAAAGACTATAATAAAATCAACTATAGAATTTGAGTATATTACAATAAGTGTGGCTATAGAGGTTTGGATTAGAGAATTTCAATATTGAATTAGGAGTGATCCTAATATTCTAAACCAATAGAAAGTTTTTAGGACATTAATAAGGTCATTGCATAGGCTAAAGAGTCTGAGTCACATCCTAATTCTAAATATATACCCAAGAGGTATCACTAAAGTGTAATGACTTCAAGATCTTTGAAATTGTTAGTGAAGACAATGTAGCAGATTCATTGAAAACCAATTGTCTATAATTTTCATAAATGAATATCAGTAATTAAATCATGTAATGCATATAGAATTGCATATTAAATCATATTTAAAAGTGAGTTGGAATACACACTTGCTAGCTAAAGTACTCGATTAACATTGGCTCCTATCCTAATTAGCTCACCTAGTCTGTCGTCCTATATAATCATAAATATAACTCTCTATAACAACCAATAAAATCTATACAAATCAAATACCTATATGCATGATTATTTATTCCATTCTCAATTTCTCTCAGTTCTGTCAATCTATAGGCATCTCTAATCCTAAGCTAAATTCTCGTTCGATTATTGATAAATCTCTATATAACTCGTAAATTACTTACCTAAGTCTCTAGATTCTTATTCCAATTTAGTTCTTGAATCCCTAGCTCAATTCTGCACTCAATTTAACTGTTTCTAGCTTAATTTTAGTGTGTAAATCTCCCCTCTCTATTTCTCACTTCCTCTCTGTTATATCTCGCTCTCTCGACTTCTCTTTCTTTTTTCCTTCTTCCCCAACTTTTGTTTTGCTTATATATGAAAAAATTGCCACCACCTGCTTCTCAAATACCCAAGTTTTCAAAATTATGTCAGCTCATCACGACCCTTGCATAGCCAAATGGTCTACAACACGACCATCATTCTAAAATCATTTTCCCAAAAATACGGTCGTGCTCATGCTCAGCACAGACGTGCTCATATTTTACCTAGGAGCATGGTCCCCGTGTTAGTGATGCCCCCTCCTCCCCTCGTGTTGACCTTTTGAATTGCACCAATTAACAATTCAACTCCATTTACAAGCAGTTTTCATCTGAAACATGATTCTAACTTCATACCACATGTATTCCTTCCAACTTATAATCTTAAAATCTCTCAAAACATTAATACACCTAATTCATTCTTAATTATATTAATCATTTCAATAATTATAGGATTTTAGGATGAGAATGTTACAATACCTAATCATACTCATACTTGTGACCTTGTTATAGGTACTTTAGGTGTATGTCAAAGCATACAATAACTCATCTAGAGTTTTATAGAGATTTAATGTGAAGCTCATTTTTCAAATCCCTTTTAACCTGATAAACAATAATCCTTTCATAATAATAATAAATCAGAGTAGAAATAGAGGAGAGAGAAAATGAAATAGGTATTTCATAAACAACTCGGCCCAAAACATTCATAACATAAAATATTTTACAGCGGAAACATAAAGAAGTTTGAAAACATTCAAACTCAAAATAGAAACATTTATACAAGTTGTACAACATGTACATCGGAAAATCTCAAAACTGAAAGCACTCAAAACAGATGGATGGAAACCTATGATAACAATGAACTCTGACAGAAGATCATGGGAGCTCTGGTCCAGTGGCAGCTATGTACGTCCTGCGCATCATTTAGACACATAAACAAAGGTAAGTATATTTTACAATACTCCGTAAGTATCTCACACTATAATTGATTCGTATAGGTTAAATGAGCACAGAGACAATCAATATCCCGACACGAGATATGATTCTCCTCCTAAACATAAAACTCAATCATACCATGTAATCACTATCTATAATTTCACAAAGCTCATTTTAACACAATATTCAACATATCAAACGTCAATCTCAAATAAACAACCATACTCATATCAAGCATTTGCATACACTCAATTTCATTCATCAATAAGCAAATATCAGTGCAACCAGTGTTCATAAGAACAATACACAACATAAGAAACATACACTGATAATAATCATCTCGTAAAAGCATTCATACATCAGAAGCACGAATCAAACATTCTATAAATGAATGCGAGTCGTAATATGTATATGAATGTTATGCAAATCTGCAATCACATGCGAATGCTGCCCCGGGGTCTTCTTTTCTCTTTTCTTTTTTTTTTCTTTTCTTTTCATTTCATTTTTCCCTTGGTCCCAGACCAGCATCGTAACCAATATGACATCGAGATCTCTCTCGAAATCATCGGTCCCAGACCGACATCGAGCTCTCGCCCAGAATCATTAGGCCCAACCTATTTCTCATATCCGTGTCACACAATAAATGCAACATAATGAATGATCAATGCATTCATATAACAATATTGCAATTATGTATGCTCAACAAAGCAATCATATGCGTCCATAATGATCTCAAGCCTGTATGAATATCAACCGAGATATTAAATTTCAATAGAGCATGTTTAACCATTTACATATCAACCCAAAGTAAATATAACATAAGAGCATACGAATCCAATGTAACATAGTCCATAAAATGAACAATAAGGCAAATAAAGTCAACATGCTAAATCAATCTCAAAGTATCGTAAAATCATTGTAATGTTCCTAAGAACATA
>CANYCX011332504.1:0-40635 GCA_948193385.1 Breynia disticha f. nivosa | reverse complement strand
TTCCATCTTTCTTTAGTTTCATGTCCTTCTTATTCATGTTTGTTATGTTTTTAGTTTTAGCCATGTTTGGCTAGACATTTTGTTGGGATTTTCCTAAGATGAAAATAGATTATATGCTTGGTTTACTTGTTGGATTTGAGGATTGTGCTTGAATGAAATATCTTTTGCTTGAATGTTAATTATTTGATTGGGTTTATGGATGAATGATAGCTTAGACATTTTGTGATTGATTGCTTGAAGAGTACCTGTTGTGATTGCGATAGAAAGAGCGAAGTAATTGATTAAAGGCATGTGAATGATCTATAGTAGTGACAGGCTAGGATTAGATTTTCATTGCACTTTAATTAATCGAATGGTAGCGTAGAACATTTGATCGCAAACTTGTCTTATCATTCAATGTTAATAATCTTGTCCCGGAATTGCGAAAGCCGAGGGATGAGAAGGCTAATCAAGTAGTGTTAGCGCTCAATTGGATAGAAATATACCAATTGACGCTACAGTGTTCGATGAAATGCCTGAGTGAACAATGACCTTGCCTAATTTAATGTATCACGAGAGTAGAACATTATTTAGGTTTAAGGACGCAATTTTGAGCATCCCGAAAGGGACTCTTAATTGACGATAGCGCGAGAACACCAACATTATCCTCAATCCAATTAAAGAACCAAGTGTAAGTATATTGAAGTATAAGAAACCCAACGCTTTTACATATTGTTTTCAGCCCTTATTTTCCCTTGCATTTATCTTTTAGTTTAATTATAAATAATAAATCCTTCATGTTTACTACTTTATTTGTCTTTTTTTAGCACCAAATCGGATTAGATACTACGTTACTCAAGAGATTCAATCCCGAAAGTCATACTTCCGTGGTAAAACTAAACTGGCAAAGTACGCTTGCTAGACACCGGTCAAGTTTTTGGCACCATTGTTGGGGAACGCCATATTTAGTTTGATTTCGTGCATTTTGTTTTTCTAACTTTTTTCCTTATTGTTAGTTTCTTCTTTTTGTAGATTTCAGTTTGGTTTATGCTTCTCAGAGGTCACAATCATCCAGAAGAACTTCTCAACTACTATCCAGAAATTGAAAGGGAAATTTTTGGAAGGAGGCGTAGGAATAGGAATATGGAACGATAGCCTAAATTTGATGAGGGGATCCGTGCGCCGGAGGGTGGAGTCCCTAATGAAATGGGCGCGGATGCCATGTTGTTAAGGAGAAATGGCAATGGTAATGGTAATGGCCACAATGTTGGTAATGGGGCGGATGGGAGACAAGCTCTGCCGCCTCAATGAGGGATTGGACATCCCCCTATGGGAGTTTTGAGGGATATTCAGAGGCCGGTCATTGGAGTGTCACCGTCTTGTATTGTGTTGAGTCTGGCTGCGAGAAATTATGAGTTGAAGGGAGTTCACTTCAACATGCTTCCTTCCTTCCATGGATTGGCATCAGAGGATGCACTATCTTTTTTCCGGAATTTTATATGACGCTTCAGACCTTTCCCCTTCATGGATTGAATGAGGATGAGTTGAGATTGAGGTGCTTCCCGTATACTTTGAAGGATAGGGCAAAGGCTTGGTTAATTAACGTCCCGAAAGGCTCTTTAGGGATATGGGACGAGATATACAACAAATTTATGGCAAAATACTACTCACCTCAAAAGACTATCGACCCAAGAAGCAAGATATGCACATTCACGCAACTTGATGGTGAAGCTTTCTATGAAGCGTGGGAACAGTTCAAGATGTTCCTCACGCAATGTCCACATCACCAATTCCCTTTAGCTTTGCTTACTCAATTCTTTTATGAAGGGTTGTCTCTAGGCAACCAAACATTGGTGGATAATGCTTCCGGAGGCTATATGGGAGATAAAACGGCGGAGGAAGCATGAGACATTTATGAGTTAGTGGCCAATAATACGCAAAACAAGGCTATTAGAGGGAGAAAAGAAGCTAATGTAAGTCAAGTGTTCTACCACAATTTGGGTTTGAATTCGAAAATTGATGAGCTCATGAAGTGTGTTAGGACCATTATAAGGGAGAAGGTTGCTAGAGTTGACACTCAATGTGGTTTCTAAGGAGGTTGGAACCATTCTGAGGATGCTTGTGGATATGGGGCCGATATGATTCAAGGAGGTGTTGAGGAGGCCAATTTTGTTAGAGGAGGAAAAACAAACCAACCCAATGACCTCTAACTCTAACACTTATAATCCAGGATGGAGGAACCACCCCAACTTTGGATGGAAAAACAATTCCAACTACTAAGCACCACACCAATCAAATTCCTACCCACCTGCCAGGCCAAATAGGTAATCCATCCCGGCAGTTTCAACCTGGAGACCAAACCAACTTCCAAAGACCTCCACCTCCAAGACCCGCCTACCCATCACCACCACAAAACACAAATGAACCAACTTCTTTAAGCAATCACCAAGAACCCAAGAAAAATTTTGAAGAGATGTTCACCAAAGCTCTTGGGAAGATGAACCAATTTATGGATGTCCAAACCACCACCAAACAATGTTTTGAGACCTTCATGCAAGTTCAAACTTCCTTCAACAAGTCTACTTTGGCTACATTGCAAGGTCTAGAGCATCAAGTGGTACAACTGACAAAGCAAGTGGCAGAAAGAGAGAAGGGAATACTCCTGAGTTCATCCACTCAAAATCCCAAGGATAGTGTTTGTGCTATCACGTTGCATAGTGGGAAGTGGTTAGAGGAGAAGATGATTGATGGTGAATTAGGCAAGAAGAAAGAGCAAGGTTCCAATTGGATTGAGAAGAATAGAGAGGATGCTAATGTTGACAAGCATAATAAGGGAATGAGGAGTAGATGTGAGATTCACAGAAAGGCTCCTAAAGTTGAACAGTGGGTGCAAGCTAAAAAGAATAAGGAGAAAGTAGAGAAGGATCTCACCTCTATGCCTCCTCTACCATTTCATTAAGCTATTAAGGCCACTCCCAAGACCGATGAATTCTTGAAGTATTTGGAATGGATGAGGTAAGCCCACTTTAAGATACCATTTCTTGATGCCATCTCGCACATGCCTAAGTATGCCAAGATTATCAAGGCACTTGTTTTGAACAAGAAGAAGTTGGAGGAATATGCATCGGTGCCTTTGGGTGAAGAGTGTAGTGCCATCATTCAACAAAAGCTTCCTCCAAAGTTGAGAGATCCGGGGAGTTTTCAATTCCCATATCTATTAGGACATTTGACATCGATAGTGCACTATGTGACTTAGGAGCCTCCATCAACCTTATGCCGCTATCTTTGTATAAGAAACTTGGATTAGGGGAGCTTAAACTGTGCATAACTTATTTGTAACTTGCAGATCATTCCATCAAGTATCTAGAAGGGAAAGCGGAAGATGTGTTGATTAAAGTTGGGAAATTCTTCTTACCCGCTGACTTCTTTGTTTTGGATATGTAGAGGGGTCCGATTTGCCGATCATACTTGGGAGGCCATTCTTAGGCACATGAAGAGCTATGATTGATTTACAAGATGGGAAGCTTACACTCTAAGTAGGAAATGAGACGCAAGATTTTGACGTCTATCAAGCTATTAAGTGTCCGGTGATGGATGAGGAGGTATTCCAAGTGGAAGTGATGGATGGGGTGGTTAACGGAGAGACCATGTGCAAGAAGGAGGTGTCAAACAAAATTAAAGAAGGGATTGGCAACAACGTAAGTGGGGGGGTGTAGAAAAAGAAAAAGATCAAGCACTTGTTCCTAAGGCCATTCAAGGACGACAAGAGGAGGAACTCTGTTCCAGCTTTTGACAGACAAGCACTGGCAAGGACGACTGAAGGTCACTTGGGAACCTTTGCTTGGAGCATGAGGAGAGCCAAACCTCCAGCATCATTGATAGCCACCATGCCAGACTACATTCCAGAGGCCATGCCATAAACTGAATCTGAGACCGTGATGATGTGACGGTCCAAAAAGACGCTAAACTACCCATGCCCACAATGACGTAAAACTATATCAATAAACTTTCTTTCCTTTTCTAGCATCACTTTGTTGCATTTATGTTTATGTTATTTCTTTTATCGCTTTCTTTCCTTTTTAATGTGTATGCACTAATCATGTAGGAGCATGTTTCTAATTATGCCTTGCATTTTTCTTATTTTTATTTGTTTCGTATACAACCCTTTTTGTTGCCTTTTGTTAAGGAAATGTAAATGAATAAATGCCAGACATAACCTCGTGAATGGAAACAACGAGAGACTAACCGAGAGAAACTTTCTCTTTCCCTTTCCCTCTTATTTACGCTCAATTTATATGTACCAATGTTGTCCTCAATACTTTATTCATTGCATGTTTAATTAAGACATTGAGGACAATGTCAAACTTAAGTGTGGGGGATCAAATTATGATTTTGTTTCCATTTCATTTTAGGGTTGGGATGTGCATGCGCTTAATGTGTGAAAATGAAAATTCATAATTCTTCCAATTTTCCATCAAAATATTTTGCAGTCTTTGTAAATGATTGTGTATGCTAGTTATATTGAACTTTCAGTGGGTTGATATGCAATTTATGGTTGATATGTGATTTATGGTTGAAATCGTTGGAAAGTGAACTTGTATATAATGGCAAGTGTAGGTACATATGGCAACTGAGGACCTTGGACTTGGTCTTGCGAAGCTATGATGGGCTAGCTTAAATGGTTGTGTAGGATGATTGTTGAGTTTGGTAAGGGAGGTATAAAAGGGCAACACTTGTTGGCATTTCGGAGCTTAATTGCTTCTATTTGCACAAAAGAATTGGAGAGTTTTGGCCTATGAAGTTTAACAAGAAACAATGCTTGAGAGATTGAAAAGTGTCATTAGTGCTCATAATAAACAGGCTTCGAATGGTCGGGAGTGCACGCAAAAAGCATGTCACTTTTGTTATTGCTAGAAGTCATAAGAAAATAAAGTTTCTGAATGACTGGGAGTGCGCGCCAAAAGCGGGTCACTTTCGCGTTTGCTAGGAGACTATTTGAAGAAAAATAAGAGCACAATTTAGGAAAAAAAAGCAAGCATTGTTATGTTTAGAAAATGAATTAAGC
This sequence comes from Breynia disticha f. nivosa, assembly GCA_948193385.1. NCBI lineage: Eukaryota > Viridiplantae > Streptophyta > Magnoliopsida > Malpighiales > Phyllanthaceae > Breynia > Breynia disticha. The sequence continues at coordinate 35,591 of CANYCX011332504.1, read as the reverse complement.
CAAAATTCAAATTTTCTTTGTGTTGATATGATGCAAGAGAGTAACTCCGATGCTAGCAAGTGTTTTGACCTAGAGATACCTCCGAACTCGAGAATTTGATAAACAACCGTTTGAGTCCTTGAATAGCTTGCTTGGGTAAGTCTAGATATCATTAACACTTGATCGTATTATGTGAAACCTTGCTATTATGTGCTAGGGATCTTCAATAAGATTGAGACCATGAGTGCATTTTGATCCGAGCTCTTAACCTCTATGTTCGATTTGTTTTGCTCGAGACGAGCAAAAGCTTAAGTGTGGGGGAGTTTGATAGGGCTAAATATGCACATTTATTCTAGTCATTTTTAGTGATTTTCATGACATTTTATTAGATAAACCATATGATTTTATAGGCTTATGTTCGTTTTGGTTTTTATCTAGGCACAATCAAGGAATGTGAAGATTTTGCTAGGTTTTGATGGAAAAAGAAGGCATATCGAGTTGGCCATTTTGGAAGCATCAACATAGGAGTCACGAACGTGACTCACCATAACCACATTCGTGAACCGCCTAAATGTAGTTCAAATTTAGACAAAAGCCTCTTTACGAACGTGGTTGGAAATTACCACGAACGTGACTCACCATTGCCACGATCGTGACTGTTAAAACGTTGGATTTAGTTTGGGCAGAAGGTAGGCCACATTCATGACTCGAAAGAATCACGAATGTGACTCGGAGTGATAACATCCATCTTTGGGCAGAACAAGCATGACGAGCGTGGCTCCATCAATCACGTTCGTGACCGTTCAACTGAGAAGTAGAACTTTGATCAGAAGGTGGGTCACAATCGTGACTCACCATGATCACGATCAAGGAAAACACAATGCTTTTACATATTGTTTTCAGCCCTTATTTTCCCTTGCATTTATCTTTTAGTTTAATTCTAAATCATCATCCCTTCATGTTTACTGCTTTACTTCTCTTTTCTTTTAACACTGAATCAGATTAGATACCAAGTTCCTTGAGAGATTCGATCCCGAGAGTCATACTTCTGTGGTAAAACTACACCGGCCTAGTACGGTTGCTAGACACCAGTCACCAGCCTATCATATCAACTCAGTGTCACATAATGAATGCAACACAATGAATGATCAATGCATTCATATGGTTCAATCTCAATCTCATATAATATGTATGCTTAATAAGAAATCATATGCTTATATATATCAATAAGATATCAGTCACATATCAACCATACATCAAATGGCAAATGATCATACTATCACAATTCATATCACATATGAATACTCAAGGCAAGAATACAAGCAAGCCATGTAACCTCATCATCAATAACAATATCATTTTCAAAACATGCTCATATTAATCAACTCAAGCAAGAACTATCATTTAAGCTTCAATTGTTCATAAGAACAACACATACATGAGCATGGATACTAAAATACACATAAGTAAGCATTAAATGCTTATAATCATTGAATTAAGTTCCTAAGAACATAATTACACTCAAAACATAAATGTTTAACTTGATTTTCATTCCAAACAATGATATATACACAATTAGTAAATGTAAGAACACTTACCTCGACTATCGTACAAAGTCGGCGTCGTGCTGAACTTCGATCCAATCGTCGTACAGATCCTCCTATATGAAATCAATCGCACAAAGGATATCAATTACTTATTTCTTCATTGATTTCAACAATATATTATTCAAATCAGCCTTAATTTTACCTTTCTTAGTTCCTTAGTAGCTTTCCAAACTAACCAATTCTCTTTAATCCATTCCAAAACTTGTTTTCTTTAATCTGACCATTGACATGTTGTTAACTAACTTAAATTCAGCTAACAAACATGTTTTTCGGCAACAATCAACTCTTAATACCTAAAACTATAATTCACAACAAACTTCCAACAACCTAAGTTAATCATATATATATATATATATATATATATATATATATATATATATATATATATATATATAGCGCGTAGATGCATTCGGCCTGGCACGCGGCCTGGTGCGCGGATGCGTCTGGCCTGCCGCGCGGATGCGTCCGGCCTGCCGCACGCCGCACCGCGACTCAGCCTCGTCTCGAATCTCCGGACCAATTCTCGAGTCATGGCCCGACTTTTCTCGGCAAAAACACTATTTTTATTTAAAGGAGGTTATTCAAGGGATTTCGCACACCGCACCGCAAGTCTCGACTAAACGTCCGAGTCAACTCCATATTTTCTCGAGCAATTCGGTGCAAAACAAGTCTTTATGTGCCCCTCTACACAGAAAATGCAATGGCCAACAAGTTTTTATATATATATATATATATATATATATTTAGAAACTTACCTAGATGTGATTTTCACAAGTTTTTAAGCAAGAAATATGATTTCTCTTTGTTTTATCCTTCTTCAGCTGAGTTAGGGTTTCACTTGAGGTTTTAGTCTGACCTTGTTCTATTTTTGCATATGAAACTAATGAAACAGTGTCATATATATATATATATATATATACATATATACAGAACAGTCGACACGGCCTGAGGCATAGGTGCCCAGGTCGTGTTGATTTATTTTTTTCACATTTAAATTTTTTTGAAAAATTCTAGAAAATTCTGGAAAATGGGATGCGCACGGGGTCGTGCTCATTTTTGACTAGTGCATTTTTCGATTTTTCATCCAATTCAATTATGTTTTAATCTATTTTTCATCTAGATCAATTACAATTCTCCCCCACTTAGAAAATGTCGTCCCCACTTAGAAACATACCGCATTTATAAAGTCCACTAAGGCAGCCAACAACACCAATAATTATACCAAATATGTCCGTAAACACAGAAACATACTAGTAATCAATATCGCAATCATACATACTTGTCTCATCATCGATCAAAGATTATTCCTTCATAATCAAGATCAAACCAAGTTAAGTCATTTACTTAACTTGCAATCATAACACAAATTATTAATCAAATCAATAGACCATAACATCCACTATCAGAATCCAGAATCAGAACATACCTAACTGCCCTGACGTGAAATCCAGAAATAGATATGGATACTGACGTCTCATATCCCACTCAACATCCCAAGTAGATTCTTTTGGTGAATGAAAACTCCATTTCGCCAAAATCATTGGAATCTCACGATTCCGTAACAGTCACAACTCTGGGTCTAAAATCTTGACCGGATCCTCCTCATAAGTCAGCTCCTCGGATGTCTCTAACTCTGGAGCAATCAAAACATGCCTAGGATCTGATCGGTACTGTCTCAACATCAAAACATGAAACACATCATATAATCGGGACAACTCTGTTGGTAACCTCAATCTGTACGCCAGTGGTCCCACTCGCTCAATAATCTCATACGGTCCAATAAAACTAGGGCTCAATTTTCCACGTCTCCCAAATCAAATATCACCTCTCCAGGGTGAAACTCGTAAGAAAACACGATATCTGACCGCATACTCTATCTCTCGATGATGTCGGTCATAATATCTCTTTTAACGATCCTGAGCTGCTTGCGTACATTTTTTTACAGCATTCACTTTCTCTAGAGTTTGCTGAACCAACTCTGGTCCCTCAATCTGACGCAAACCTTCAACATCTCAATACGCTGGACTCCTGCACCCTCACCCGTATAACATCTCAAATGGTGCCATCCTAATACTAGAATGATAGCTATTATTGTATGCAAACTCAACCAAAGGTAAATGATAATCCCAATTACCTCCAAACTCTAAAACATAAGCCCATAACATGTCCTCAACTGTCTGAATCGTCCTCTCAGACTAGCCATCTGTCTACGGATGGAAAGCCGTACTAAACCTCAATCGCATGTTCATTGCATCCTGTAAACTCTGCCAGAATCGTGATGTAAACCTAGGATCACTATCAGACACAATGGAAGTTGGAACACCATGTAACTTGAGAATCTTAGCAACACACAATCCAGCAAACTTATCCATCGTATCATCCTGTCGGATAGCTAAGAAATGAGCTGATTTCGGCAGTCGATCAACTATCACCCAAATAGCATTATGACGTCTAAACGTCCCCGGTATACCTTTAATGAAATCCATAGTGATCTTCTCCCATTTCCACTCTGGAATCTTTAACTATCTCAATTTTTTTGGCTGGAGCTTGATGTTCTGCCTTAATTTGCTGATAAGGTAGACATCTAGAAAAAAAGTCTACTATCTCCTTCTTCATATGTACCCACCAATACATCTCTCGCATATCCGGGTATATTTTTGTACTAGACAAATGAACAGAATAAGGCAAAGAATGTGCCTCAACCATCAAGTTATTCTTCAACCTAGTAATATTTGGAACACACAGTCTCTCTTGATAATACAATACACTATTATCATCAGTCAGTGTAAAGTAGGTACCTTTTCTCGCTCCATTTTCTTCTTGATTTGGATCAGATAATTGTCTTCCTTCTGAAGCTCCTCAATTAACTCTCTTATATGAGGTCTAACTTGGATATTTGCCAACATTTGATCCTCAATCAAATACAATTGTACACGTAACTCTCGCAAAGCAAACAATGACTCTACTCTGTAAATAACTGAATCAACATCCTCTTTCTCCTTTCTGCTCAGAGCATCGACAACGATATTCACCTTCCCAGAATGATATTCAATAGTGCGATAATAATCTTTCAACAACTCTATCCAACATCACTGCCTAAGGTTTAGCTCTTGTTGTGTTGTAATATACTTGAGGCTTTTATGATCACTGAAAATCTGAAAAGTCTCACTGTATAGATAATGTCGCCAAACCATAAGAGCACTCCAAATAATGCATTGGACAATTAACTTCATGTGGTCTCAACTGTTGTGAAGTATAAGCAATAACTCTACCATACTGCATCAATACTCCACCTAACTTAGCTCTAGAAGCATCTGTATATACAACAAGACCACCTCCCTGACTAGGTAGTATAAAAACTGGACCTTCAACTAACCTCTTCTTTAACTCTTAGAAACTTTCTTCATATTTGTCATTCCAAATAAATGGAGCATTCTTTTTCAACAAAGAAGTCATCATTCTAGCTATCCTAAAAAAATCCTCAATAAATCTCCGATAGTAACTCGCCAGACCCAAAAAACTGCATACCTTAGGCACATTTTTAGGAGTTTCACACTCCTGAACTGCATTTATTTTACTCGGATCAGGTTTCACACCCTCGGTTGATATCACGTGCTTTAGAAAGATAACCTCGGACATCCAGAACTCGCATTTGCTGAATTTAGCATAAAATTCTTTTTTCAGCAACTCTAACACATTCCGAAGATGTCTCTGATGCTCCTCCCTATCTATCGAATACACCAACACATCATTAATGAATACAGCCACAAAATGATCTAAATAAGGATGAAATACCTTATTCATCAAAGCCATAAACACAACTGGTGCATTTCTCAATCCAAATGGCATCATAGTGAACTTAAAATGCCCATAAAGAGTCCTAAATGCTATCTTCACAATCGAATCCTCCTCAAATCTCAGCCGACAATAACCTATCTCAGATCAATTTTCAAAAACACTGTAACTCCCATAGCTGATCAATCAGATCATCTATTTATGACAACAGATACTTATTCTTCACTGCCACCTTGTTGAACTGACGACAGTCGATACACAATTGCTTACTACCATCTTTCTTTTGCACAAACAACATTAATGCTGCCCAAGGTGATACGCTTAGTCGTATGAACCCTTTATCTAACAGATCCTCTAGCTGTCATTTGAACTCCTGTAATTCAACAATTGCCATCCTTTATGGTGTAATAGATACTAGAGCTTCTCCTAAAAGAGTCTCAATCTTGAAGTACGCCTCTCACTGTGGCAGCAATCTCCTTAGGAAATACCTCAGGATACATGTACTATCTCCACATCTCTCGCCTCTAACTTAGGTTGATTCAGATTGACCACTAAAGCTAAATAAGCATCACATTCTTCTTGAATCAACCTCGCAGCTAAAACTACAAAAATCAAATAGGAAGGAATAACTTTCCTCTCACCAACTAATAACACTCATCTCTTCTCAGCAATCTCAATCACAACTTCCTTTGAGTAACAATCAACCATAGCTTAATTCCTGGATAACTAATCCGTTCCCAAGATAATCCTAAACTCGTCTACCCTCAAAACAATCATATCAGCTAGATCAGTCAACTCGCCAATATGCAACTCACAGCGCAACATAATATGTCTAACTATCACTGTACCTCCCGCTGACATCGAAACAACAACTGTATAATGCAGACGCTCTATACTACCACCAATATGGTCTACCACTGACTCACTCACAAAGGAATATGTAGAACCAGGATTAATCAATAATAAGGTAGTATATGTAAAAATAAAAATAGTATCAGTAATCACGTCTGGATCCTCTACAGTCTCATCTCTATTAATAACAAAAACTTGAGCCTGTGGTGCTCTTCTTGACTGTGCGGCTATCCTACTACATCCACTGGCTCAACCTAACCCAATTGCTCCACCTCGGGAGGCTACTCCTCCCCTAGAATTAGACCCTAAACCTTGTCCTCCTCTACCTCTGCTACCACCAGTAGATGTTGTCGCCTTATTATCACCAACACTACTCTGTCTAGACCCAACTTCACCCTGAGGCTTCCTACGCTCTGGACAGTCTCTAGCAAAGTAACCCGACTGCTGGCAATTATAACACAATAACCGTGTATCCCTGTCGATATAGGTACCTGTACCTCTGCTTTAATAAGTATGAGGCCTACTGGAATGACTCCTTCCACCTCTTGCTCTGCCTCTAGACCGTCGACCAGTCCCACCTATAGAGAATTTAATCTCTGCTCTGATACCACTAAATGTGAAACTCAATTTTTAAAAATTTTTGTCCGATTATTTAAATTATTTTTAATAATATAATAAATAAATACAAAAGAGATGGAAAATATAAACATATGCATTTTATAAACAGGCCCAATTTGCATTTATAAAACTCGAAATATAACAAGCAAAAACGATAGTAAAGTTTGAAATAAGTTTCAAACCAAAATGCATATACACATACAAAATATGTACAAGTCCAAAAATGGAAGCACTCAAAACTGGAGCTCAACCTCAGACTATATTGCTCCTGAAATATGATCACTGCAACTCTGGTCCAGTGGCAGCTATCTGTGTCCTGCACATCACTTAGACAATCGAACAAACGACGAGTATTTTTTAATACTCAGTAAGTTTCGTAACACAATTTAAGTGTATTTTTGTGTTATATAACCTCCTAGTTTCTTATTCAATCATTCTGAACGTAATTTTCCATTTAAAATGATGCACAAGGAAAATCAGCAGGCCAGCACGAGGGTGTACTGATTGAGCACGAAGTTGTGCTCAACCTCTGATTCTCCAGAAGGCACGGGCTGTACCACTCGAGCACAAGGTTGTGCTCGTGTTCTGTTTCTAGTATTTTGCTTCTATTTTTATCCAAACACAACAACAACTAAGTCCTCTAATATACATGTATATTCTACATGATTTATACTTCATTTTAACAGTAAATTAGTTTCTTGAAACCATAATTTAACACATATACTTATTTTCTTATATAGCCATATCATGTATAATACATACTTGCATACTCTTATCAAACCATATTTCATATCACATTGATAACAACATTTATATCATAATAGAAATAGTTTTCATAAATCATATAACAATCAACAAGAGTGACAACTATGAATGCCATATTAAATGCATATGGATGTTGATGTAATTCACATGCAACATGCACATGGATATTACTTTCTTTTCTCTTTCTTCTCTTTTCTTTTCATTTCATTTTTCCCTCAGTCCCAGACCGACATCAAACCCAGTTTGGCATTGATCCCAGTTCAAAATATCATCGATCCCAGACCAACATCGAGATCTCTCTTAAAATAATTCTCAGGCCCAGCCTAGGATATAAACTCATTATCACACAATGAATGCAACACAATGATTGATCAATGCATTCATATGGTTCAATCTCAATCTCATATCATATGTATGTTCAATAAGCAATCATATGCTTATATATATCAATAAGATATCATTCATGTGTCAACCATATATCAAATGGCTAATGTAACGCCCTAAAACATGTCCATTTAATGTTTGAATAATGTCTAATATAAGTTGGAAGAATATATGTATAAGGATATATATGCCCAGGATCGAAGAGGAGTCGAGAAATGGAAAATGTGCAGACTGGGCATCATTAACATATGTTAATGATAAGATTAATGTACGCTAATCTAGAAATGATGGATTAATGTACGTTAATGAAAAGAATAACGTATGTTATTCTTGTCTGTTTTTCCAAAAGTTCGTTTTGACTAACGTACGTTCATTGCGAAATAAACCTACGTTAGCAGAAGTCTGGACAAGTCATTAAAAGGGCAAAACACATCACATGTGGGATAAAAGCATATCCCAAACCTCCCAAACACACTCTCAACCCACAAACATCAATTTAAGGCTCCCTAAACACCAAAGCATCCTACAAACTCGTGGATTTCAACGGATTAACAATACAACGATTCCTCCATTCGATTTCTCCACATTAGGGTTTGAAGCCAAGTGAGATGAAAGGCAAGATTCTTTAATCCAAGGGTAAAATTACTACAAAATGAGTTACATTTGGTAGGGTTTTGTTTGGTTTTCATGCTAGTTACTAAATGTACAAACATCTAACCTAAAATTGGAAGATTTGTGGGAGATTGAGAAATTTATGGTTTATGGAAAAATTAGTGAGTAAATGAAAAATTAAGAATGGAATATTGTATATTATTAAAGAAATGTGTTATGATTTGTGTAGGAGGTGACAATGGGAAGCCAAAGCAGGAAGAATTAGGTAAGTGTACTTTTGACGTTTACTATGGTATGCTTTGCTTTTGTATGGTAAGCATATGTGATTAATGCTGGTTGAAATGGTAGCAGAAATTTCTTGAATGCCTTATATGATTTTCTTGGAATTTTGTGAGTTTGTGGTTGATTTGTGTTGACTTTTTTTTTAAAATGTAAATGATGATGGTAAGGCACTATGGAAGTGTTTTATTAATGAAATTGAATGTAATGGTGAGTTACTTAAAAGTAAGTAAGTATGAAAAGAGATGTGTTTGTGAGTTATGTGGCAAAATGAACTTGAAATGCTTGGCTTATGACTTATGGGATGAAATGAATGATGTATGCTTAATAATTATAGTGTGGAGAGTGGAATTCCAAATGGAATTTTATCGTGATGTTCTTTATGAGATATATTGTATGATCATAAACATGAAGCTTATAATGAATTACGTTTGAATATGTATATGCACGTTATAAGTGTTCCTTATGGTTATGGTGATGAACTTATATGAGTTACAAATGTTGTATATTGGCTTATGCCACAAGTTGGCCATTATGAGCATGTTTGGCTTGTGTTCTGAAAATAGATGATTATTGTGGAGCATTCATGTGTATGTGGTATTATGAAATTGTGAGATGAAAATTTGGACATGCATGACTTGCATTCACACATGTCATTGTTTTGGCATTGCATGAGCACGTTGTATGTTTATGCTTTGAGACGAAAAAGGGGCTTTTGGCCTATATGCACAAAAGAGAGTGGACTCTCTCTTTATTATGAAAAACAAGGGATTAGCCTAATTATGAGTTTATAGGGATATATCCCAAATGAGTTTTATTCTGAGCGAGAGCTCGATGTCAGGCTTGACCCAAGGAAGGGAAAAAATAAGGGATTAGCCCAATTGTGATTAGAAGAGAGTGGAGTCTCTCTTAATTATGAAAACACAGGGTTTTTTTCCCACAAATGAAAATGGGAGTGGACTCTCCCTTATAAAATGGAAAGGCTCTAGAGAATTGCATATTGTGTGGAAATTCATTAGAATTTCATTTACATTCATTTGCATGCATAATATCAGCTGCTTGGAAAGGAATGTATGTGGACATATCGTATGATATGAGTTTGACTTGTGTTTGAACATTATATTTGTTATTGAATGAGTTATATGGAATGAGTATAATCTTGTATGGTTATGTGGTGGTGTTATGGCGAATGCTTGTATAATCTATTAGAATTATGCTTGTGTGGGTTATGGTTATGATATGAGCATGACTTGTGATTGAGCAAAATATGTGTTTTATGGTGTGGAATTGTGTTACGTGTGGAGATTTGGATGTTGATTGGCTTTGGATTGATGGTAATATTTTTCTTACATTCTTGAATGAAAATGTGTATGTAGACTTTATAAATATTTAATTTTGAGGAGACTTGAAGAATTGTATGAGATGTAATAGGTTTGGAAATAATTATGGAAAGAAATGATTAATTGAATGTTCTTGATTATGTTGTGACTAGGTGGGAATTTCTTATAGGAGATGTGTTGAGATTATGAGTGATATGAATGGTTAATGTATAGGTTACATTATGTGTTCTAATGGTGGTGTGTAATTTGATTTGATTATATGTGTTATGGAGCTAATGATAAAGTGTTTTCTGCATGTGTTAAATTTTATTTATTATGGGTTGTGTGTTAGATAGTTAGTTAAGAGGTCAAGGGGATGGTTTTTGATGTGCTTTGAACTTGTATGAAGTGTGTATGTATGAAACATGACTTAAACGTGTGCAAAATGCTTCTGGTAAGCATTCACCCACATTATATATGAAGTGTGTATGTATGTAGCATAACCTATGTTATTTGAATTTAACCCACGTTATTCATACCTGGAAATGCAGGGAAGAATAATGTACATTAAGGAGAGAGAGAACATACTTTAATTGTGTCTAGAACCTATTTTTGGCCAGAATAATGTACTAATGAATTTTTGAAGTGAGATAATGACCTAGGATGATTCCCTAGCACATAAACCACCTGAAAGAACTGTATTTGATATGGCAACAGTGAACCATTAGGGAATTAAGGCATGAACACGCCCCATACTGGCAGAAGGTTCCCCTGCACCTCATCTTAACAACACTAGGGTTATCACTTACTAAGTATTTTTATATACTCACCTTTGTATGTTGTTGAATGTTGTGCAGTGTGACAGGGACTAGTGACGAGACTACGTTTGCAGTAAGGCTAAGCAGTGCAATACTAAAGAAGGTCGAGCTCCTAGGTTTTTGGGTTATGTTTATGTTGTATGCCTATACAATTTTAGTATAGATGAGATTTACAAACATGGCATGTAAACTGTTTTCTATTGCTTCTGCATTTCAATTCTTATCTTTGTGCATGCCCAACATTGGTCTTTTAAAAAGAAAAAATGGTTGCCAAAATTGGTATTTAATCAGAAAAGGAGTTTTATGAATGTGGGATGGTATTAGATCAGGGATTAGATTCCATGCGAACTGTGCTAAAAAGTTGTTTTCATTGCATCATTGTGTGTGAAACTAAGGTATTGAAAATGATGATTTGTATACGAGGCCACCAAGTCCAGAGAGTTTGTGTAGGGGCAGGGATTTGCCCCAGAGCACATTGAGCAGTAGACACACGCTGCTAATCCTCCTTTTGACCTTTCCTATGCTCGTATCTACAAAATGATGAAAAGAATGATGAGGGAATTTGGAGAGGTGCGCAGACAAGGCGCAAGGTCCTTTGAGGGAACTATAGAACCCGTGGAGGCAGAAGATTGGCTTAGACTCACCGAATGGATTCTTAACCGCATGCAGTGTACTCTAGAGCAAAAGTTGAGGTACACCACCTCACTTTTAAAGAGAGATGCATGGAATTGGTGGGAAACAATTCCCAAAAGCCAGAACGACCCACCTAATGTTACTTGAGAGGATTTTAGGAGAGAGTTTAGGGATAAGTACACCCCTCCCTTGTATCAGAACCAAAAGAAGGTTGAGTTAATGGAACTCAAACAAAGGGGAATGACTGTTGTTGAGTATGAGGTGCAATTTATGAGGCACTCTTGTTGCGTGTCAGAAGATGTAGCTACTGACCAAAAGAGGAGAGACCGCTTAGAGCGGGGGTTGTAATTTAACATTCACACCCAGATAGTAAGAAAGCAACCTACCTATCAGACTCTGTTGGAGACAACTATTAGGGCAAAAGTGTTGGCAGCCGAGCAGGGCCGGTATGAGTGAAAGAAACTAAAGAGCTCAAGAGGACTAGCTCCATCGAAGGGGGAAAGAGGAGTGATTCCAAGCCCTCCGAAGTGTATACCAGAGGCAATAGACATATGGGAGGTGCCTCTAGAGGTAAAGGAAAACAAGCTGTTGGTTACTCCACTGCTACGTGCTAGAGCGCATGTACGTATTCAAGTGGGGATACTCTCCCGGTATGCTATTATTGCAATAAGCCAGGCCACATTGCTCGACATTATTATGCAAAAAGGACATATGAAAGAATGGGAATACCTGGACAGACTATGGGTACTATCGCCAGAGATGGGGGAGCTCCTCAGGTAGTAGGATGAGGCTGAGGCTAATTCTGATGGCACTTCTGGTAAGATTGCTATACTCATTCATGTTATGGTGATATAATGTATGTGTATGAGTTATTTTATGATTTACTATTGAGACAAAAATCATTCATTAGTATAAACGAGTAAATGAGTTTTGGTAATGAAAGTGAGATAACTATTTTGTAATCATAAATGACCAAAATAATTAATAGTGAAATTATGAACGACAAATGAATTTCCTAGATGGAACTTGAGACCTTGGGAGAAACCTAAGTAACTAGTGAGTGTATGAGTGTTTTCCCAGGAATTGGGAAAGTTAACTAGAGTGGTGCGTGGATTGAGTTCTATATAAATTAAATTGAATGAACTTGACAGTCTCAGTGGTTGACTAAGCATTGAGTGAGTGAAAGGCAAAATTTAGTTGAGGACTTGAGGAGTGTAAATAGCCCCCTTCGTGGGGAAAAAGCAATAGTGTATACGAGAGAAGTAACCAAAGAAAAGAAATTACTAAGAGTATCACTTATTGATGATATTGGGAGACTATGGTAAGTATATTTGACGATTTGATTATAGAGACCCATTGGGGTTGCTATTGCCCGTACTTTCTCTTGAAGGCAATGCCAGGGTTGTACTTTGTATGAGGAAGTGATTCTTTTACTTCTTGCATAGTTTTCTTGACCAATGGTAGGACATTTCTTGCGTTTCTCAAAAAAGTTTTGCATTGTGCATTTATTTCTCATTCGATGGTAAATTATGTTCTTGTTTACCTACCGTGGGCTGGTAATACCTAAAAGATGAAAGATCACGAGCATAGATATATTTGAGGAAATGAAATAGAGCTAATTATAATGATGAGATATGGATATCAGTTTGATTAATTGACATGATTTGAGGATAATTTGAGTTGTTGTTTGTCGAGAGAAATAGACTTTATAGGATGCACGGTGATGCTAGAATTAGCGATGTGAAAGGTGATCTGCCAAGTGCATATTACGAGCAATGAGCATAAAAAAATGTTGTAATCTATGAATATACAAAATACTCTAAAGTGGAACTTATGAGAAGAACACTAAGTGTCATGGTGGAAATTGAATCGTAAGGGTATGTTCGGGTGCTCGTTTGAGTATTCGATGAGTAGAGGAGACCTTATAGCATTGACTGGTTATATGAATAGACAATAATTCGACCAAGAGTCGAAGAGAGACTGAGTGGGTTACAATGGCAAGTCGAAAGAACTTTTGAGAAGTTTTGGCCAGCTATTATTTAGAGGGATGGTTAAAAATTAGGTATATAGAATAAGGAGGAAATAGAGGTTGATGGAGTAAAAGTTGATGTTAGGATTTATGACGGAAAGGTAATGTGTTGAGGGCATATTGCTTGAAGACGGATAATATGAAAATGTTGAAAACTTATAGGTGTAGAAATGCCCTTAACTGAGAATTCATAGAAGAATACTTGAATGATTAAAGTGTAATTGAAGCGGAAGGCTTTGCCTTGACTACTTATGTAAGTGTAAGTAGGGTGTTGAACCCTTATGGAAAAAAGTTGAATGTGAGCATGTGAATTTTTATGCGCCTATGAAATTAAGTCTATAAGCTTGAAATGAACTTGATTATATCTTTGAATATAATCTTATGTGAAAGAGGTGGGAGCATATATGATGGACATGTCTAAGTTGAAGTACATAAAATGGACATATGTCTTTGGTTTAGTACAAATTAGTAAAAGTATGGAGAAAAGAGGGAGTATGTTGTGTGTAGTTATGTAAGGGAATGATGGAATGCAAAGATACTAATATGGCTGTGAGGTATTCTGTGAGCATACATCGTGAACTTTGATGCTATTAAATTTGTATATATAAGTTAAAAGGAAGCTTGAGTACATCCTTAACTATAATCTTATATGAAAGCAATTAGGAACATAAGAATATGTTCTTGCTTGTTGGCATGTTTGATCGTTGTAGGTTGTTAAAAGCGTAAGAGCTTTAAGTTGGAATGTGTGAGGGTAAGTAAGTTGAGTTGATTGGGATCTAACTTGCTTAAAATTTTGGAGACAAAATTTCTTAAGGGGGAGAGCTGTAATGCCCAAAAAATGTCCATTTAATGTTGGAATAATGTCTAATATAAGTTGGAAGAATATATGTACAAGGATATATATGCCGGGATCGAAGGGGAGTCGAGAAATGGAAAATGTTAAGACTAGGCATCATTAATGTATGTTACTGATGAGATTAATGTACGTTAATCTAGAATGATGGATTAATGTACGTTAATAACAAGAATAACGTACGATATTCTTGTCTATTTTTCCAGAAGTTTTTTTTGACTAACATACACTAATTTCAAAATAAAACTACGTTAGCAGGAGTTTGGACAAATCATTAAAAGGACAGAACACATCACATACAGAATAAAAACATATCCCAAACCTCCTAAACACTCTCTCAACGCCCAAACACCAATACAAGGCTCCCAAAACACTAAAACATCCTTCGAACTTGTGGATTTCATCAGATTAACAACACAACGATTCCGCCATCTAATTTCTCCACAATAGGGTTTGAAGCCAAATGAAAGGAAAGGTAAGATTCTTTAACCCAAGGCTAAAATTACTTTGAAATGAGGTACATTTGGTTGGATTTTGTTTGGTTTTCATGCTAGTTACTAAATGTCCAAACATCTAACCTAAAATCAGAAGATTTATGGGATATTGAGAAATTTAGAGTTTGTGGAAAAATTAAGGATTCTAAGTAATTGGGTGAGTAAATGAGAAATTAAGAATAAAATATTGTATTTGATGTGAAATGTGTTATTGTAAAGCCCTAAAAATTCGTCCATTTTAAATTGGAATAATGATTCGGAATGGGAGTGAAATATGTGTGTGTTTGTTGTTTGGTTCCTTGCATATGCTGAGGAAGTTTGTTAGTTGTGGTTGAAATTAAAGTAACGAATGTTTATATTCTTGGATGCAAATATAAAGGATGAGATGATGTATGTTTATGTGTTGAGTAAGCTCAAATTCAATGTTAATTGATGTTAATTGAGTTGACATAATGGTTATTATAAGTTGTCGACATGTATATATATGTATTTGTGTGCCGGGGGTCGAAAGGAGTTCAGAAAATGAAGAGGGGCCAGTCTGTGAGGGATTAACGTACGTTAATCCTAAGACTAACGTACGTTAATGTTCAAACAACTTGAATAATGTACGTTAAGTTGACAATAATGTACGTTACTCCACTTAGTTTCCCAGAAACTGCATTTTCCTAACGTACGTTAATTGTTAAAATAAACATACGTTATCGAGGCCTAGACATGTCATTAAAAGGCCTAGAGCAAGCCAAACCGGGGGAAGAACAACCCCCAACCCTCCAAACTCTCTCCTAACATCCACACACCATTCCTAAGCCTTCCCAAACATCAAACCTATCAACAAACACCAAGATTTCAGCAGATTAACAACAAATCTGACCCCTCATAAATCTCTCCTCTTACTAGGTTTTAAAGTGACAGGAAAGAAGGTAAGATTCTTGATTTCGAACTAAAATGTGGCTGAAAATAACTGCATTTGGTACGGTTTTAATGGGTTTTTTTTGTAGTTTATTATTCTATAAGCCTTTAACCCTAAAACGTAAGATTTTGTGAGATTTGAGTGATTAGGGTTTTAGGTAAGTTTTGGAATTTTGGTTAGAAATCAGAATGGGTGGTTTAAGTAAGATACATGACATGTTAAATGATAAGAAATATGATTATATGTGTGTAGGTAGCGGCATTCAGAACCCGGATCTAGGATCGGGCGACTAATCAGCCTTGGATTCTGAGGTAAGTGTTTTCGACGCTTACTTCTTCAATAATTGCCTTGTTTTGTTGATTGTATGACGTACATGTCATAATAGATTATGTGATATTAGTAGGGTGGTTATGAAAGAAAGGTATAGTTCTATGGAACCTTGGAAGTTTACTTTGGGGATGATTAGTCAGTGTTCTTAACACTTATTATGGATGTGCTAATTCTTGTTTGGTTAAGTAAATGTCATAAATGGGTTATTTGTTATGTAAGAATGGAAAAGGCTATATTAGTATGAATGTCATGCTTGAATTCTACTTATGTGAAATTGTATGGAAGGTATGGAAATGTGTTGTGATGGATTAAATCAGTTAAGCGTTTGATGTGGAAAGTGCTTGAATTGTTTGAATGTTGTGTTGTTGTAAAAGTTAAGAAATGGTTGAATTAAAGGGGTTAAAATGCTGGAAGTGTACGCTTGAATGGTGTGAAAACTGCCTAAGTCTCAGTTTTAAGCTAAGTGTGGACAGAAAGCTTCTGTTGGGCATTAATGTATGATATATGTATAGATAATGTACGTTGATGTAGTTGAAAATGTAAAAAAAATTGATGTGCTTTGCTTGAGGTGGGATGACCTACTATGATAGATTGTATGGATGAATGGCGCTTGCTACGACTTATTTTGTGCTAAATGGAACTTAATGTGCTTGTGTGCTATATGTCACTTTAAGGGAAGAGATAAATATGTATGTGCATCCTTATGAATATTTGACCTTGGTTATTTGCGATTTATGTGATGGTTGACGCCATGAGATGGCTTTGTGAAAATGATGTGCATATTCATGATGATATGTGATTTTTGAAGTTATGGATTGGGAATGCATGAAGTTGCATCCATTTATGATGAGACTTGTGTATGGATTTGGAATGCATGATTGGTATCCACTCATGACATTGTGAACATTTGTATGTTCATGCTTTGAGGAAAGAAGGGTTTGGCCCAATTTATATAAAGATGAGTGAAGTCTCTCTTTACATGGAAAAGGAGGGGTTTGTCCCAATAATGTAAAGATGAGTGAAGTCTCTCTTTACAAGAAAAACTAGGCATTTGGCCCAATACGCGCAAGGATGAGTGAAATCTCTCCTTATATGAAAATAAGGGGTTTGGCCTAATATACGCATGTATGAAAAGTAGCAGAGATCGAATGAAGTCTCTCTCTGACTATGTTTGAGACAGCAGAGATCGAGTGAAGTCTCTCTTTAACTGTGTGTAAGGCACAGGAGCACAT
Source organism: Breynia disticha f. nivosa (assembly GCA_948193385.1). Lineage (NCBI taxonomy): Eukaryota > Viridiplantae > Streptophyta > Magnoliopsida > Malpighiales > Phyllanthaceae > Breynia > Breynia disticha. Next base: position 18,082 of record CANYCX011332504.1, on the reverse strand, counting down.
CATTTGTATGAGAATGCATTCGCATTACATATGCATTCATTCATTGCATTATGACATGGTATCGGCTTTGTGAAAATGAATGTGTATAGATTATGATTATGATACAAACATGAATGGTGTTTGTTATGATATGGACTCTTGCATGGTGGTATAATTATATGTTAAGTATATGAGTTGTAGGAAATGATGTGAGCTTGTATGAATCTTGATGAAATAAGGATAATTGTGCATGAATGGTAATGATGGGAATGCTAACTTGAACTAGCTAATCTATGTTTGTATGTTATTGTGAGGGATGATTGATTGAGGAACATGAGATGTTATGGTATGTTTAAATTGTAAATGATGATAAACTAAAGGACTTGATGCATGTGTATTCATGATATTATTTTTTTGAGAGTTAAGTTAAGGAGTATGAACTGTGACGAGGACAAATGAGATGTAGGTCGATGTTATGATGATTGGATTTTGGGCTTTACAAGTGAAATCATGTGTGGAATGGCCAAATGTTGTGACTGGTATGTGTAATATGGATGTATGAGCGAATAGAAAGATGTCTTGTTATGCTTAGGGATGGATGATATGTAAGTATAGAGAAAGACTTAATATTTTCGGACAGGTCGTGCAGGTATGAATTAACGTACGTTACTATGGCAAGTAACGTACGTTAATGATGTAATCCTATGTTATTCTATGGCCAGACATACATTATTCATAGCTGGGAAGGTATATATGCATAACGTACGTTGCCTAGGGTTTCAGCCTACGTTAATTGTGTCCAGAACCTTAATTTTAGTCCGACTACTGTCCTAATGTATGACTAAAGTATCTTAATGATTCAGGATGATTTTCTTAGCGAATAAACATATGAAATGAAAGGATAAACACTTAACATGATTGTTTGTGGCATGGCTCGAGTAAGCCATTATGGAGGATAGGCTGTGGAGGTCGAGAACTCCCCTGCACTCCAGCTTTAATAACACTAGGGGATCACTTAAAGAGTATATTTTATATACTCACCCGTGTTTGCTGTTGATTTGTGTGCAGAGTGACGGGTACTAGTGACAGTACGACTTTTTGGTGGGCTAGAAGTGTGATACTTCTTGAAGGTCGAGCTCCTATGGTTTTTGTTATGTTTTGCTTTATGCGCCCGACCAATTATGATAGTTGTGGGCCTTTCCAACATAGCATGTAAACTGTTTTTATTCGCTTCTGAATTTTGAGATACTTTGTTATAGTGCCACTCTGGTCTGCATTCTATGTTTTGTAAAGCTATGTTTCAGTTTCTCTCTCTCTTATAACTTATATTGTAAAAAGAAAAAAATGGTGCTAAAATTTGTCTTTATTCAGAAACAAACTTTGCGAAAATTGGCGTCACAGTTATGATTTGTGTAGGAGGCGTTAATCGGAACCCAAATGGGGAATCTAGCGACGAGCCAATTCACAGAGTTCGAGGTAATTGTACTTTTGACGCTTACTATGTTATGTTTTGCCTTTGTATGGTAAGCATATGTGATTAATGTTTTTTTTTGTTTAAATGGTAGCAGAAATTGCTTGAATGCCTTATGTGATTTTCTTGTAATTTTGTGAGTTTGTTGTTGATATGTGTTGACTTATTTTTGAATGTGAATGATGATGGTAAGGCACTTGGAAGTTTTTTATTAATGTAATTGAATGTAATGGTGAGTTACTTAAAAGTAAATAAGTATGAAAAGAGATGTGTTTGTGAGTTATGTGGCAGAATGAACTTGAAATGCTTGGCTTATAACTTATGGGATGAAATGAATTATGTGTGCTTGATAATTATGGTGTGGAGATTGGAATTCCAAATGGAACTTCATTGTGATGTTCTTTATGATATATGTTGTATGATCATAAACATGAAGCTTATAATGAATTATGCTTGAATATGGATGTGCACGTTATAGGTGTTCCTTAAGGTTATGGTGATGAACTCATATGAGTTACAAATGTTGTATGTTGGCTTATGCCATGAGTTGGCCATTATGAACATGTTTGGTTTGTGTTGTGAAAATGGATGATTTTTGTGGAACATTCATGTGTATGTGCTATTGTGAAATTGTGAGATGGAAATTTGGAAATGCATGAGTTGCATTCACACATGTCATTGTTTTGGCATTGCATAAGCACGTTGTATGTTCATACTTTGAGATGAAAAAGGGGCTTATGGCCCATATGCAAAAAAGAGAGTGGACTCGCTCTTTATTATGAAAAAGGGAATTAACCCAATTGTGAACAAAACAACATGGCTCTTACTGTTAATTTTTTAGAGGGATTTATCCCTAATTAGTTTTATGCCAAACGAGAGCTCGATGTCGGGCTAGGCCTGAGGAAGAGAAAAAAATAGGGGATTAGCCTAATTTTATGAGAAGAGAGTGGAGTCTCTCTTAATTATGAAAACAAGGGGTTTTTGCCCATATATGAAAATGGGAGTGGACTCTCACTTATGAAATGGAAAGGGTCTGGAGCATTGTATATTGTATGGAAATGCATTAGCATTTTATTTCCATTCATTTGCATGCATAATATCGGTTGCTTGGAAAGGAATGTATGTGGACATATCGTTGAGTTTGGCTTGTGTTTGAATAATATATGTGTTATTGAATGAGTTATATGGAATGAGTATAATCTTGTATGGTTATGTAGTGGTGTTATGGTGAATTCTTGTATAATCTATCATAATTTATGCTTGTGTGGGTTGTGGTTATGATATGAGCATGACCTGTCATTGAGCAAAATATGTGTTATATGGTTTTATGTGGAATTTCGTTATGTATGAAGATTTGGATGTTGATTGGTTTTAGATTGTTGATAATATGTTATTTACATTCTTGAATGAAAATGTGTATGTAGACTTTATAAATTTTTGATTTTAAGGACACTTGAAAAATTGTATGAGATTTAATGGGTTTGAAATGATCATGAAAAGGAATGATGAATTGTATGTTCTTGATTGTGTTATGAATAGGTGGGAATTGCTTGTAAGAGATGTGCTGAGATTATGAGTGATATGAATGGTTAATGTATAGGTTATGTTATGTGTTCTAATAGTGGTGTGTGTAAATGTTATTTATTGTGGGTTATGTGAGAGTTGGTTAGTTAGGAGGTCAAAGGGATGGTTTTTGATGTGCCTTGAAGTTGTATGAAGTGTGTATGTATGAAACTTGACTTAAAAGTGTGCATAATGCTTTTGGAAAGCATTAACGTACGTTAATGTACCATAACCTACGTTTCTTGAAGTTAGCCCACATTATTCACGCCTAGAAATGCAAGGAAGAATAACGTACGTTAGGGAGAGAGAGAAAATACGTTAATTGTGTCTAGACACCTAGTTTTGGCCCAAATAATGTACTGATGAATTTTCGAAGTGAGATAATGACCTAGGATGAATTCCTTGCACATAAAATGCCTAAAAGAAATGTATTTGACATGGCAACGGTGAACCATTAGGGAATTGACCACGCCCTGTACTGGCCGAAGGTTCTCCTGCACCGCATCTTAACAACACTAGGGTTATCACTTACTAAGTATTTTTATATACTCACCTTTGTATGTTGTTGAATGTTGTGTAGTGTGATAGGGACTATTGACAGAACTACGTTTGTGGCAAGGCTAATCGGTGCGATACTGAAGAAGGTCGATCTCCTAGGTTTTTGTGTTATGTATGTTTTGTATGCCTATACAACTTTAGTATAAATGAGATTTACAAACATGACATGTAAAATGTTTTCCATTGCTTCCGCATTTTGATTCCTATTTTTGTGTATGGCCAACATTGGTCTTTATTAAGTCATTTGAAAACTACACTTCAACTATCTTCTCTCTCTCATATTTATCTGTTTTAAAAAGAAAAAAAAGCTTGCCAAAATCGGTATATAATCGGAAAAAGAGTTTTATGAATTTGGGGTTCACAACTAATGGGCATACTATCACAATTCATATCACATATGAATACTCAAGGCAAGAATACAATCAAGCCATATAACCTCATCATCAATAATAATATCATTTTCAAAACATGCTCATGTTAATCAACTCAAGCAAGAACTATCATTTAAGCTTCAGTTGTTCATACGAACAACACATACATGAGCATGGATGCTAAAATACACATAAGTAAGCATTAAATGCTTATAATCATTGAATTAAGTTCCTGAGAACATGATTACAATCAAAGCATAAATGTCTAACTTGGTTTTCATTCCAAACAATCATATATACATGATTAGTAAGTGTAAGAACACTTACCTCGACTATCGTACGATGTCGGCCTCGGGCTCAACTTCGATCCAATCGTCGTACAGATCCTCCTGTATGAAATCAATCGCATAAAGGATATCAATTATTTATTTGTTCATTGATTTCATCAATATAACATTCAAATCGGCCTTAATCTTACCTTTCTTTGTTCCTTAGTAGCTTTCCAAACTAACCAATCCTCTTTAATCTATTCCAAAACTTGTTTTCGTTAATCTAACCATTGACATGTTGTTAACTAACTTAAATTTAGCTAACAAACATATTTTCTAGCAACATTCAACTCTTAATACCTAAAACTATAATTCACAGCAATGAATAGCAACTCTTGATATTTTGATTTGTACATGTAGTACATTTTTGTATATACACGCAGGTTTTTAGTTTGAATGTTTTCAAACTATTTTGCTTCTGCTATTGCTTTGTTTTATAAATGAAAATAGGTTTGGGCAGAGTTTTATGAAATAGCGTGTATATATTTTTTTATCTATCTCATCTAATTTTAGATTTGATTTTTATATCATTTCTATTATATATATTGTTTATCAGGAAAACAGATATTTAAAAACAGGTTCCACAATTCACTTTCATGACACAAAGGAACCATGAATGGTGCTTAAAATCTAGCAAACATGACTCACTTTGTGGAGGATTTTTGGGCAGCTATGGTGTCACGAACGTGGCACCTTGTGCTTCACGAATTGGGGGCTCCAAATTTAGCTCATGACACTTCATTTAATGAGAAAAAGGGTGGCTAGAAGATTTGTCACATTCGTGACACATGGAGTTACGAATTGAGCACGCAAAATGCCAATTGTGATACTCAGACATGAAGGGAATTGTGGGCAGAATTTGAATCACGAACATGACTATCTTTGCACCAAGAATTGGAGGCTGATTTTTGCAAATGTGACACTCAATTTTTGGGCTTAAATGAGGGCAGCTTTCCTGTCACAAACGTGACCAAATTCAGTCACGAATTGGAGGTGAAATTGGCTCAAACGTGACATGAGATGAGGCTTGAATTTTTGGGCAAAATGATTATCACGAAAGTGACTAAATTGAGTCACATTTAGGGGATAAAACGCCTCATTTGTGAGTCATTAAGAATGGTCCAAAATGACCTTAAAATGGTTGGTTTAAGTATGGACAGATTGGACATTTCACAGGGGCTAAAAAGAGGCATGTAAAAATGGGTTGTGCTAGGGTTTAAGGGACTTTTTTTTTGGTTGGGCATGTAGTGAGGGAAATTGAAGAGCTTCGAGGATTTTTTCTTTCCTGCTTCCTTTACTTTTCATGTCTAATTTAATTTCTTTTTCTATGTTTTTAGTGTTAGCCATGCTAGGCTAAACATTTGGTCGGGTTTTCCCAAGATGTAAATAGACCAGATACTTGGTTTTCTTGATTGATTTTGACGTTTATGCTTAAATGATACATCTTTTCTAGAATTAATGTCTATTTTGATTGTGTTGATGGATGAATGATAGGATTCATATATTGCTATTAATTTCTTGTAATGTACATGTTATGATTGCAATATAAAGGGCAAAGTAATTAGTTAAATCGTGTGAACAATCTATAGTAGTGACAGGCTAGGATTGTATTGCATTAGATTTTAATTAATCGACTGCTAGCTTAGGACATTTGATTGCAATTTGTGTATCATTCAATTTTAGTAATCTTATCCTGGACTTGCGAAAGCCTAGGGATAAGAAGGCCGATCAAATAGTGTTGGCGCTCAATTGGATAGAAATATACCAATTGACACTAATCTGTTCGATAAAATGCCTATGTGATCAATTGCCTTGCCTAGTTTAATGTATCACGAAAGTAAAACATTATCTAAGTTTAAGGATTCAATTTTGAGCATCCCAAAAGGTACTCTTAATTGACGATAGCGCGAGAACACCATCATTAACCTCAATCCAATTAAGTAACCAAGTGTAGGTCTACTAAAGTCTAGGAAATCCCAACGCCTTTAATTATTTTGTTAGTTCAATTTCATTTATTTGCATTTAGAATTTTGGAAATCAATCCCAAAATCTCTTAATGTTTATTGCTTGCTTTCATTTTATTTTTAGCACTGAATCAATTTAGATATTACGTTCCTCGTGTGATTCGATCTAGGAAAGCATACTTCCGTGGTAAAACTACACCGATCTAGTGCGCTTGCTAAACATCGGTTAAGTTTTTGGTGCCATTACCGGGGAATGACATATTTATTTTTATTTAGTACTTTTTATTTTTCTAACATTTTCTTTGTTGTTATTTTCATCTTTTTGTGGGTTAAATTTTTGTTTATGCTCCTTCGAGGTCACAACCATCTGAAAGAACTCATCGATTATTATCCGAAAATAGAAAGGGTAATTTCTGCACGGAATCAATGAAATTGGCGCGGATAACATGTTGTTGTGACAGAATGGTAATGGTAATGGTAGTGGTAATGGCCATAACGTTGATAGTGGGTTGGATGAGAGACAAGCTTCATCGCCTCAAGGATGGATTGGACATAACGTTGATAGTGGGTTGGATGAGAGACAAGCTTCATTGCCTCAAGGATGGATTGGACATCCCTCTAGGGGTATTTTGCGCAATATTCAGAGATCGATTATAGGGGTGTCTCCGTCATGCATAGTGATGAGCCCGGCAGCTAGGAATAATGAGTTAAAGGGAGTTCACTTCACCATGCTGCCTTCTTTCCATGGACGAGCATCAAAAGATGCACTATCTTTCTTTCGGGAGGTCTACACAACTCTCTAATTGTTTCCACTTCATGGATTAACCGAGGATGACTTGAGGATAAAGTGCTTCCCTTACACCTGAAATATAGGGCAAAAGCTTGGTTAATTAACTTACTGGAGAGCTCCCTAGGGACATAGGATGAGGTATACCAACAAGTTCATGGCAAACTATTATTCACCTCAAAAGACCATTGACCTAAGGAGCAAGATTTGCACCTTCACTCAGCTAGATGGGGAGGCTTTCCATGAGGCATGGGAATCATTCAAGATGTTCCCATCATCAGTTTCCTTTGACCCATCTCACTCAATTGTCTACGAGGGTTTGTCTTTGGCTAACCAATCATGTGTGGATACTGCGTTCGGGGGCTATGTGGGAGATAAAACTACCAAGGAGATATGGGATATTTTTAAATTGGGTGGCCAACAACACTCAAAACAAGGTCGTTAGAGGGAGAAAAGAGGCTCATATGAGTCAAGTGTCTTATTACACTACAGATATGTATTTGAAGATTGATGAGCTTACTAAGTGTGTGAAGACTATAATGAGGGAGAATGTGGCTCGATTTGAGAACTAATGTGTGGAACTCAAATGTTAAATCCATTTTTCTCGAATAAACAATACAACTTAAGAAATGATATAAAAATCAAGTCTTAAAAATGAAGCGAGATAAAATATATACACGCATTTATAAAACTCGAGCCAACTTTGTTTTCAAAATACATATATAATACATAAGCGAAAGCAAATTAGTTTGAAAAACATTTGAAACATACAATGCGTGTATATACAAATATACAAATTACAAAATGTGAAAATCATCTCTAGAGCCAGACCTTTGACTTGTATCGCAAGTAGAACTCTGATCACTACTATATCTATCCAAAAATAGCAGCTACGATCTGCACATCATTTAAAACGACACACATGTGAGCATTTAACATACTCAGTAAGTATTTTTATGTTATTTAAGTATATTATGAAATAGGACATCAATCCTAATCATTACATATAAAAAATCAGCTTTCGAAATGATGTAATATAAATCAGCACGATGACATGTGTATCTTGTTTTTCCCAGGTGGCATAAGATCATGCCAGCAAAATCCTATTTATCCATTCTTATCTCACACAGTAAGATTAATCACACAACATTCTTATTGTAAAGAATAACACAGCTTAAACAATCACACAGGTTTAATCCCACTGATCATACTCACACAGATCAGATTCACACAGAATCAAAGTTCTGAATATATGAAATGACAATACTAATGAAAATCCACATAGGATGACCACAGGTTATAGTCATTTATAGCACACAGCAAAGGAGTCCTCTATAGCACACAGCCTGAGCACATAGCTCTGAGCGCATAGCTCGTAAAGACAGTATAAAAATTGTCTATGGACAGCACACAACACGTCTGTAATCCACACAGGAATCGTGTCACACAATGATATGAGTGCGTGAATGTATGAATGACATTCATATCAAAAGCACACAACATAAGTCACACAGAGTACATATACATAGCTTATATTCGTACACAGTTTGAATCATGCCTAACATAGTATAGTTCAAAACACATAGTATAATGGCATATTGCTTATGAACGATAGGCATAAATAGATCATAAATCACAAAGCATCACATAGAGTATAAACCACACAGGTATGGATCATCAACACATAACATCATATATGACCATAAGATCATTCCACAGAGTTTACTTATAATTCTTGTAGAATCTTCCTTTTACTGTCATCTTAGTTGATTTACATTCTAACTTGTATGAAATAATCATATGTATGTAAATAGAAAGTATAAGAACACTTACCTTGATATATGTGCAAAGTCAGACAATATCGACACCGCATTGATCTCCTCTCAATCATCATACAAATCCTCATATACAAAATTAATCACATATAGTTTGTTAACTATCCATATTCATGTTCATTCTACACCTAGAATCATCAAACACTACTTTAAACCTTTAATCTTAACTTCACAGTAACCTTCCTCCATAAACCAAACTTCCTAAATCCAACCAAAATCATGATTTCCAACACCTATTCAGCTCTTAAAAATTAAAACAACATATGACAACAACCTTTACTCCATAATTTAGAAATTTCCAATTTACATAAACCCTACAATCACAAACCTACCACAAGTTTTACAAAATCAAACTAAACTCTTATCCTTTAACAACAACCATAATAATTCCACAAAACACTACACAAAACCCTTTCATTTTACACAAAATTTCGTTTATGATAAGAATTTACCTTACTGAAATTCGTCTAAAAGACCCTAGAGCTCGTTCAAGATTGGTTCTTGCTTGAGATTTTATGAAAACCAAAGGAAAATGGGTTTGGTTTTGTGTTTAAAGAGGTTTGGAAAAGTTAGAAATGAGTTTAAGGGTTTTGGGACAAAGAAAGTCGGTTGTGGTTTATAATAAGTGTTATCACTCTCTCCTCTTGTCCAAATAAATGTTATTTAGTAAATCCCATCTAACCAAACAGCCTCTAAAATGGCCACCAGGCCGTTCTGATGGCTGTTCCCTCCTTCTGGCAGCTAAAATTAATCACAAGTCTATCAATAGTATGGGAACGGCTTGTAGAATGGCTTCCCTGGCCATTCTAAAGGCCGTTCTCCCTTTATTCAGACCATAAAATGGATTATGAAAGCATTTGGAAACAGTTTGGGGAATGGTCACCCTTGGTAGTTTCCCTTGCAATTCCTAGCCATTTTTTTATATTTTTTGCTAACTTTAAGTCATATTTTTTGGGGCGTTACATAATGTGGTATTTGTAGAGGTTGGGATCATGTAGAAGATGTTTGCGGGTGTGGAGCCGAAATGAACCAAGGGGGGGTGTTGAGGAAGCTAATTTTATTGGTGAAGGAAAACCATCCCAACCAAATAATCCTTATTCCAACACATATAACATGGGATGGAGGAATCATCCAAACTTTGGATGGAGGAACAATTCTAACTACTAACCTCCACTATAACCAAACACATGCACACCTCCTAAACCAAACTCTTATCCCTCCCAGCCATTCCAACCGAGAGACGAACCAAACTTCCAAAGACTGCCACCTCAAAGACCCACATATCCACTACCACCACCACAAAACCCAGATGATCCAACCTCTTCAGCGAATCATCAAGAGCCCTAACCAAATTTGGAAGAGATGTTCATAAAAGCTCTTGGGAAGATGGATCAATTCATGGATGCACAAACCACTACCAACTAACACTTTGAGAACTTTATGTAAACTCAAACCACCATCAATAAGTCTACTTTGGCTACTTTGCAAGGCTTAGAGCATCAAGTAGGATAACTAGCAAAGCAAGTCATAGAGAGAGAGAAAGGCAAACCTCAAATTTTTCAACTTAAAACCCAAAGGGACAACGTGTGTGCTATCACATTGCAAAGTGGGAGAACTTTGAAAGATAAGATAATGGAGAGTGAGTTAGATGAGCAGCATGGGCAAGTTGACGGTGGGGTTGGGAAGGATAGCAAAAACAAATATGCTAAGAGTTAGGAAGATGATACTAGAGGAGATAATGACTTTGTTAGGTGGCACCTAAGGTTGAGAAGTGGACTCATGCCAAAAAGAGTAGAGAAAAAGTTGAGGAGGAGATCAATTTTATGCCTGTAAGACCATTTCCTTAAGCCATTAAGGACACTCCCAAGACCACAGTGTTTTTAAAGTATTTGTAATGGATGAGGCAAGCTCACTTCAAGATACCATTTCTCGAGGCAATCGTGGGAAAAGAAACTTGTATATAATGTTGAGTGTAGGTGCATGACATGATTGAAGACCTTGAACTTGGTCTTGCAAACTTGTATACACACACACAGACACACACACACATATATATATATAGAAAAAATACAATTCAATATCTCATTTCTAATATATATGTATAAATAGATTATTCTTTTCTTTTTCCATTTTTTGGTTCCTCTCTAATCGACTCAGCTAAATAATCTGCTCATTAATATTTGCATAAACTAACTCAACTAAATAATCTGCTCAGTAATATTTTCACAAACTAACATTTGAATCTATATATCTTTACTTACCTCCTATATTTTCTAACCTTCTTAACCATTTTTAATGCCCCAAAAAATATAACCAAAAATTTACGACAAACTATGTAAACAGTAGGGGAGAATAGCTTGGGAAATGGCCTAAGTAAACTGTTCCCCAAACCATTCTAGATGTATACAAAAAGTTAATGTTACATGGGATAAAGGGGAAATGGTTAGGCGAATGGTTTGGGTAAACCGTTTGACCTGTTCTAAAATCAGACACGTCTGTATGAGGAAAGAGAGAAGAGTCATTTCTTAACACTAGTTGCAAACCACCCAAAACCTTCTCTTTAAAACCTTAAGAACACACTTCTATACCTTTCCCAAACACAAATCCTTAACCCTCACACCTAGATCTTCATAATCCCATGCTAAAACAACTATCTAGATGGATCCTAGGGTTTTGAGATGACTTAGAGCAAGGTAAAACTCTAAACCTAGATGAAATAATAGACTGAGATTTGTGTGGGTTATGTGGGTTTTTATCAAGGATCCTAAATGTGTAAACATTTAGCATGATATTGTGAGATGGAAGGGAGATTTGAGATTTTTGGGTTCGGGTAAATTTGGGGATTCTTGTAATTATTGGTATAGATGTGAAAATAAGTTTAATGTGTGGTGTATAATGTGAAACATGAATGATTTCTGTAGGAGGTGAAAATTGGATTTAGAATCAGAGTTGAGCATCGAATCGACTTCGCAAATTTCGAGGTAAGTGCAACAAAATAGACTTACCTTGGTATGTCTTGAATTTGTATGGTTAAGTATATACGACTTATTGTGAAATGTTGAATGGTAGTTTAATTGATGATACAATGAAATTTATGCTTGATGTTTTAATGAAATTGAAATTGATGATTGGTGTGTGTTGAGTGGTGTTGAAATGTTCAATGTTTTATGAAGATTATATGAAACGATACGTTTGTAAGGAGTGGAATGACTTGACGTGTGTGTTATGGATGTGTTGTTATTTTAGTTGTTTATTGATAGAAGTGGTGTGTTAATTTGGGTGTGGACTTGAGGATCGACTATACTAAGGATAATATGAATTATGTTTGAATAAGGTGTTTTGGTGTGACATGGATTTATGAATGTTTGTATGCAAATACGTAAATAAGGAAATTATGAGTGTTATGTGTTTTGAGGAAAAATGTGGAAAGTCCATAAGTTGGATTATTGTGATGCTGATGATGGAATTGGAAATGATTGTATTTCATTTATTCATGTCATATGGACATAGCATGAGCATCATTGCTGTTCATGAAAAGGGAAAATGCCATAAGAGCAAAAGATAAAATTTTATAAGGAGAATTGCCACTAAAGCAAAAACTAAAAAATTTTATGGGGTATTACACTAGAGAAAAAGCTCAAAATTTAATGAGAACTACCAACTAAAGCAAAAGCTCAAACTTGAGGGGTATTTCCAATAAATGAGGGAGAGATCTGTTATATTAAAGAAAGATCCCTGGGTATGCATTCGTAGATTTACATTAGCATTCACAGATGAATACATTCATATTTTGCATTGTGTATTTATAAGCATGAAACTAGAATAAGTGTAATTCTGAACTTGTAAGTGATGTTGAGTGTTTTAGATGAACTATGCAATAACTTGAATTATTGATTGTAATTTGTTGTGTGAATTTAGTATTGAAATGTTTAAGGATTGTTGTGAGATTTAGGTTGAATATGATGTGTTTGAGGATGATTTTGGTGTGTTTTGATTTACATGAGATGCCCATGTTTTGAGTGTTATTTGTGTGAAATGTTATGTGTTAAGTGTTGCTCTTTTCTGGACACAGCAGGTCAAAACAGGCCGGGAAATGGGCTAAGCAAACCGTTTTCCCAGTCATTTCACTTACAGGGAGTCCTAATGAGGTGGGAAAATTTTTTGGAACAGTTTATGTAAACCATTCTCCAAATCGTTCCACTTCTAAGGAGTTTCAAAAAGTTCAATAAGGGTTCAGAAATGGTTTGGTGCAAACCATTTCCAAAACCGTTTCACTTCCAAGGAATGCTAAAACGGGAGAACAGACTGGCAAATGATTTACATAAACCATTCCCCAGACCATTCCCGCCAATAACATAGTGATCAATTAGATTCCTTAAGATAAGAAAAAGGAAAGAATAATAGACTTAATACTTGCAAGTTAGGAGCAAATTAAGAATGAAGATTCTTACCTTGGATAATGTACTAAAGTGTATTGAAGTAGATAATAATTAGAATAGTTCCTTCATCCTTAGAACATAAAACATCTAAAACATTTTACCAACGAGTACGTATGAATTAACTACCTTGGTAAGTATTGTAGGTGTACTTATAGGGTAATTAATTACTAATGTGTGTAATGCCCTGGAAAAATGATCATTTAATTGTTGGAAAAATGTCTATTTAAGTTGTAATAATTTGTAATATAATTTGAAGATTAACATACGTTAATCTGGGAATGATGGATTAATGTATATGCCAAGAATAATGTACGTTATTCTTGGTTGTTTTCCTATAATTTCATTTTTAGCAATGTACGTTAATTTCAAAATAAACATACCTTATCAGAGGTCTGAACATGTCATTAAAAGGGCAGAAATAACCTCATTCAGGAGAAAAACATTCCCAAAGCACTCAAACACTCTCCCAACCTTCAAAACACATTCCTAAGCCTCCCTAAACCCTAAAATAACCTACCAACTCAGGATTTCAACAAGGAAACAACACATCGATCCATCCATCTGATTATTACTCTTGGCTAGGGTTTTGGGAAAAGGTAAATTCCATAACGCTAGGCTAAAATATGTGTTGAATGGGATAAAATTGGTAGTTTTGTTGGGATTTGTTAGAAGTTACTAAATGTACAAACATTTAACCTAAAATCAAAATATTTGGGGGGATTAAATAGATTAGGGTTTGTGGGGAATTTGAGGATTTTGAGGAAATCTGTAAGCCAAACTAAGTCCTTAATGCTCCATTTCATGTCTCCAAAATAACCAAACTCGATGTGCCTTCATTTTCCATCAAAACCTAGTGAAATCTTCATGTTCTTCAATCAAACCCTAGATAAACCAAAACAAGCATAAGCTTATAAAATCCATTGATTTATCTACTATAATGACATGAAAATTAACTAAAATTAAATGGAATAAATGTGTATATTTGGCCCTATCACATTTGTCTATCTTGGATGAAAACTTTTCCAATATTATCCTTTTAACATGCACTTTGCATCCTCATATCCTAAGAAAAGACAAGTTGGGTTTGTCCCTAGTCCATATCACATATGGTGTCTTTTCAGCTGCTTTAGTAGGAGACATATTTAGTAGAAAAGCTGCAGTCTCTAGGGCATAACCCCAAAATGATATTGGGAGACCATTTTGACTCATCATCGACCTAACCATGTCCAACAAGGTTAAATTTCTCCTTTTAGATGCATCGTTCCATTGAGGTGTTCTCAGAGGTGTGACTTGTGGTACTATACTACAATCTCCTAAATTTTGGTCAAACTCTAGGCTCATATGCTCACTACCTCAATCATATCGACTAGCTTTGTTATGTGTACCTAGTTGGTTTTCTACTTCATTCTTAAAATCCTTAAACCTCTCAAAGGTTTCTAATTTATGTTTCATTAGACGGGTATAGCCATACTGACTATAATCATCAATGAATGTGATGAAGTAGCTATAACCACCTCTGGCTTGTGTACTTAATAGTCCACATCCATCAAAATGTATTAGATCCAATAGTCCACCATTTCTCTCTCCTTTCTTGTTGAAAGGATTCTTTATCATTTTTCTATGAATGCATGACTCACGAGTGTCTAATGATTTTCAATCAAAAGACCCAAGAGCTTCAACCTTATGGAGTCTTTGAAAGCATTTCTCGCTTGCATGACCTAAATGACAATGCCAGAAGTAAGAAAGATTAAGTTCATTGGACTTAGCTTTCTTATTCTCTACGTTAGAAACATCCTTATGACTTGACAACTCTAGAACATACAAACCGTTGTTAAGGAATCCACTTCCATAATACACATTTCCATGACGAATACTAATATTTTTATTCTCAATAACAAAAGTAAAATCGTCATTCTCCAAGGCTAAAATTGAAACGATGTTCCTACTCATTGTAGGTACATAGCAATAGTCCTTTAACTTGATTTCTAGCCCCAAAGGCATACATAAAGTATAGTCTCTGATCTTTATGGCAGTAATTCTTGCTCCATTTCTAACTCATAGATCAACCTCGCCCTTTGAAAGCACTCTCCTATTTCATAGCCCTTTTACATTTCGAAAAAATGTGAGACCCACATCCAATATCCAACACCCATGATGTCAAAATAGAGATTTACATCTATAATGTAGATCTTCAAAGAAGATGTTCTCATAACATCCTTCTTCCCTCACAATAATATTGGACAGTTTCTCCTCCAATGCCCACTTGATAGACAATGGTAGCAAAAGTCCAAAGAAGCAGGCTAAAAAACCATCCTGTAAGACCTCCAATATAGGCTTATGGACTTTCTTGGTTTTTCCTTTCTTGCCTTTCCATGAACTGGAATGGAAAACCTCCCTAGGTCTTTGTTGAGGTACCACCTCCAACTTATGCTTTGAGTTTGTTTTGGTCTTTCCTTTCCTACCCTTTATTTTATCCATTCCAAGGATTAAGTGCAAGCAAATATTCGAGTTATTCGAATTTGGATTAATTTTCTACAAAGAAAAATTAAATATCAAGGTCAGTTATGAGGTCTTTTAAAGAAAAGATCTCCCACTCAATAATGGATTAATACTCCTTTTAAATAATCCAATTCTTAGTGACGTTTTGTTGGATAGAGATCCACTTTTTGCTTCGTCAAAGACGAGGCTACTTAGGTAGGATCCATCTAATTATTTCCCCAAAATGATTCTCCATTTTTTACTAACACTTTTGTGCCGGGGCACTTCCCATTAATTGCCTAGGGCTGACACACAGTCACAAACCCATGTTAAGTCCGAACTTACAATTAACGTGCTAACCATGACACTAATCTACCATCACTCTTGCATGGCGGCATAGATAACATCGATCTTAGCCTCGCCTGCAACGCCCAAAAAATTTAACTAAAATATTCCAAAAAATCTGTAAACAGTAAGACCAAATGGCTTGGGGAATGACCTAGCCAAACCGTTTCAGTTATGGACAAAAGGCTAATTTTTACGGACAGAAGTCTGGAACTACCTGGAGAATGGTTTGGGCAGCTCGTTCTCCAAACCGTTCGACCTGTCAGGGCATTAAAAATAGCTCCGCGTGAACATTTCAAAACAAGGAAACAAAACCCTAAAAACACTAACCCCAATCCCTCTTCATCCTACCCTGAAAGCCCTTCGAACTATAGCCTAAAAAGCACCAAATCTAACCCCAAACACCTTAGATTTCATAGATTTAAGCTTGAGAAAGAGTGTGTTCCGTGAATCTCTTTGATGGAACAAGGTAAGCTCTAATTATCTACTTTAGTTTTGGTCAAATCTGAGGCTAAGGTTTGAAAAATGGTGTATTATGGATGGGTTATGGTTAGTGGAGGTGTTGTGTATAGTTTGGAAATTAATACCAAAAATTTGGAAGAGCTTTGTGAGTTTAAGGTTTGAGTGGTTTGGGGATTTTGAGAAAATAGAGTTAGAATGTGAAATTGAGTTTAAAAATTTGTTTAATTTGGAAAATGTGTAGCAATGTGAGATTTAGGGTTTTGGGTTAAGAGGACAAATAGGGGTTTTGCCTAATTTGAGTCTTAATCCATTTAATTGATATGTAAAATGATATATTTAGGTTATTTTCATGATGAATGATACTATAAGAGGTGAGGTTCGGATTCCAGAGTGGAGCTGAGCGGCGAGCCTGACTACGCAGAGTTCGAGGTAAGTGTTTACACTTAGCTTGGCAGGTTCCATATTTGTACGGGTTACGAATGCCTGATAATTGCGCACTTGTTTAAATAATAACATGAGTCTTAATGGACATTAATGATCTTGTTGTAATTTGGTATGGAGATGTTCGATATGATATGCTTATGAGATTGCTTGAATGAAGTTTTTCTTATTCTGTGTTGATTATATGTGGAATTGAATTGTATTGAAAGGTTTTACGAGACTTGTCTCGCAACCTTGTTTGAAACATGTGGAAGAATGAAAGCTTGATTGCATTCGTAAATTTTAAGAAATTGATTAAGGCCTAATGGTCGTGAGAGTGTGATTTTGCATGAATTGTGCAAATATGTAACTATGTTGGTTGTGATTACTTGTGATTGCTTATATGAAAATGTCGCTTTAGTTTATATTATGTTTATTGTGATGAACTCGTGTGAGTTATGAATGATGTGTGTGTTGGCTTATGTCTTGAGTTGGCCGTTTATGGATATATGTGCATATTCATGTTTTTTATGAAATGACATAGTGTTGACCTACATATGCCAAATTCTTTGTGGAAAATGTATGACTTGTATTGTGGATATGGAATGAATGAGGTGGAACATTCATGTGCATGTGATATTGTGAATTGGTGGAAACGGTCAGCCTGGCCGTTCCTTTGGCCGTTCATACATGCTTGGACAGAATAGTTTGCATTTCAACACTTAAATCCTTCCAAATATTTAAGCACACATTAGGTCATTCTTTTCCAAGAAAATACATACTTTATCTCATCACAAACATCCAAATTTTTCATTGATTCACAACTATACACACTTACAAGCAACCAATTCATAAGTTTAACTGAACAAGAACAATTTCAATCGCATTGCACATACACAACAATTTTATATCCAAACCAATGCAATATCCACATTGTTAATGTAAGCCCTAGCCCAATGCATTGTTTGTAACTTTTATTATTGAGTAATAAAATTATGAGGCATTATTTTATCATATGATGTATTGACCTGTGGTATATTGTTTGATAAAATATCCAAGAATGTTAATTAAACACTTGAGG